>JBBPNW010000639.1:0-14865 GCA_038091115.1 Rubroboletus rhodosanguineus
TATTAGGGATAGATACTGTACCTATAGAATACTCAGTTAGTCACTGAGTAGTACGAAAGGTAGGTAGGTCCGATGTAAGTATTGCTTATGTAATCAGTAGATACCTAATATGGAATAATTCCTACAATGTAGCATAGTCCTGTATTTGTACCTTGGTCTGTGCGCAAGCACTGGACGTATATATACTGGGATGCCTCTAGATGAACTCCTCAGTTCGTTTATAGTCGATCTCACTTGTCTTCAGCCCTAGTGCTAGAGAGTACACTTCCCTTCCTGAAGACATTTGCTAGTGTCCTACACACAGCGTCCTTAAGGATCAAAGTGATCAAGCGACCTTAGTGGTCTATTCCTACGAGTGTCCTCGTACCCCTTATCCGATAAGATCTTACTTCTTTTGTTGTTGCATTCCACGTTCCACGTATCTGTCTTCTAGACGATCCTTGATACGTTTCAACTTGTGTGTACGCTTTTTGGTAAGCTCTGTGTACATTTTGAGGTACACTATTTGGTACACTTTCTGGTATGCTTTTTGGTACACTTTGTATATGTTTTTAGCTACACACTGTGTACAATTTGGTACACTTTATGTATGCTTTTTGGTACACTTCAAATTACACTTGTTGGTACACTCTGTGTACACTATTTTGCTGTGTGATAAGTAGAATAAGTGCAATTCAAGAGGAAGGGTTAGCTTAAATGGTCCTTATTCTCCTTATTCTGAGCTATGCTTGGGACACAGTTCTGAAGCTGAATAAGTTCAATAAGCATGGAATAAGTAGCATAATAAGTGTAATAAGTAACAGTCTAATTTGCTGATGCTCAGCAACAAAACACGGTTGCTGTGTTAAGGAACATGACCCCACAGGCTCCAAGCTCGAAATGCGAGCGCACAAAGGTCATTGGGTGTGCCTGTGAGTGATCTCTGTGCTAATTACCATGGTATTCATATATCATTATTGCTGCATCGACTGAGATTCCATCATTAGTGTGGCACAGAGTAGAAAATAAGTGAGGGATTCTTATGCGAGTTCGAATGATGGATGTGGGACGGAATCAAGTTGATTAGATTGTCCCCTAGCTACTGTCCTGCTAATATACCATTCTACTGAATTTATTTATCAGCTATAGAGTCGTTTTCTATTATCTTAGTGATGACTCTATTTGGTGCCATAGGCCGATTGTGGCTTGTACAGTTGACTTATGTAAGCTCATACAACACTCCCCTTCAAGCCGCATTTAGGCCGAGATTAAGGGTGTGTTGTGTATGTTTTACACGAACTAAAGCCTTGGTAAATATATCAGCTATCATGTCATTCATAGGACAGTATTTTAGCTGAATTATTCCATCTCGAATTTTCTTTCTGATATGATGATTACTAATATCGAAGTGCATTGAGCGGCGATGATATTGTAGATTAGTTGCAATTGCAATTGCTGACTGATTATCGGCATGCAATATCATTGGTTCTTTTTGACCATAGTTAATCTCACTCAGTAGATTTCGTAGCCATATTATTTGCCTTGTAGCATCGGTCATTGCTGTATATTCCGCTTCGGCAGTAGATAGCGCAATAGTGGATTTCTGTTTATGGGAATTCCACGTGATTGTGCCTCCATTTAGCATGAACACGTTTCTGCTTATTGATATTCGATCACTATCGCTAGCGAAACTTGCATCTGCATATCCATATACACGATTATTATTCAATTCGTCCCGTTTATATGTTATTCCCAATTCCTTTGTTCCCTTTAGGTACCTTAGTACTTGTTTAGCCGCATTCCAATGTTGTAGATTGGGGTTTGCATTGAATGAGCATAATTTGCTCGTCACATATGCTATATTGGGTTGTGTGCCTATTGCGGCATACATTAGTGATCCCGTTAACGATGCATAATTTCCATTTGCGGTATGTGCATGATCAGTCGATTCTTGTGGCTTGAGTTTGATGTTTGGATCACAAGGGATCGAAACGGGATTGGCATCTTTCATGCCATATCGTTCTAGCATAGCTTCAATATATTTTGTTTGTTTAATCGTGAGGGTACCATTTGTACGATCATGATTAATTTCTATACCGACGAGCTTATTGGGTTTGCCGAGATCAGTTATCTCAAATAGATTACCCAATTCCCTTTTTAGGCTATCCATACGATCTTTGCTCTTTGTGAACAGTAATAAATTGTCTACCCATACAGTAATGATTTTGATACCATTTGTTTTCCGTATGTAGACACATGGATCACTATCAAGGCATTCGAATCCTTGACTTCGTAATTTTCAGTCAAGTTTGTGATTCCATTCTCGTCCTGATTGTTTTAACCCATATATAGTCTTTATTAGATGACATAGTCGAAAAGTTCTGTCGTGGAATCCTTCCGGCTGATTCATATAGATTTCCTCTTTTAGGTCACCATTTAGATAAGCCCCTTTTACATCCATTTGTTGGATTTCCCAGTCTTCTTGGACAGCTAGGGCTAATATCGTACGGATCGTTTCCAATCTAACAACGGGTGCAAAGGTTTCATTGTAGTCCATTCCTGGGACTTGACTGAACCCTCTAGCTACTAATCTCACTTTATATTTTAGTAGCTCCCCTTGTTTGTTGTATTTTCGCACAAATACCTGTAACGAATCATTGCACTTCGTCGTTACTTTCTTTTCCTTTTACTTAGTTCACTACTGATCATTTGAAATGATATCCTTAAAATCCCTAAAACCCCTATCGTAACCTTCGCGTACTCTTTCACCTTTCTCTCTTATCTTATCTTATCTCACCCTTTACCAAGTCTAGACCGCTCTAGACTATGACATCATCCCCTTAACCCTCGTAGAACATTCCACAACATTCCATCGGGTTCCATTACTTAGTAAGCGACTCTAGTAGTTAGTATATAAGTAGGGACTTCCTGTAGATTATTCCCCATCTTCGGAATTTTGAGTCTTTCATCCAAAACCTCATTTTGAGTGTCTTTGGTTGTAACATAATTCCGAAGATATCCTCTCGAGCATGACAGGACACTTAGTCGCTGTTCTGATTATCCCCCTTTCTCCATTCCTCCCTACAACACACGGCATGGAGCTCTTCGCCTCCGTCATGCCACAAGACTTCTCGTCCTCCCGACACACTCCCGACTCCGACCTCGCCCTCTTCGTTTCGCCTGCTGTCGAGCTCTTCGCTCCGGCTGTAACTGTTCCTACTCTTTCTCCTATTCTCTTCTCACTCTCCCCTCGTGAGGGATACCCCTTTCTTCCCTTCAGCGCTTTATACGCGGACCTCAGCGTTAAGAGGAATCTCTCCTCCTCGGAGATAAAATCGAGGGCAGACTAGCACTGCGTCCACGCTATTCATACGCTCGTCCGGCGTTCTAAATAAGGATAACGTTGCTATAGCCCATATTGCACTAGGGCCGGTTCTGGGGTGACGTCGACCCCAGCGTAGAGGGATATACGATATATATCGTCCCACCGTTCACGTGACCATGGGTTATTGTCACGTGGGTGTAAAAACCCTTGTCCGTTAGCAACCTCCTCCCGGTGTGGTTGCGTGGACCTTAAGGCAACTCTATCCTCGTCCAGGAATAAAGGACATCCCTGCAACAGGGATTCAAGGCTGACGAAGAAGCTGTAGATCCCCCTTCCCGCGTTCAGTGCGAGACTTGGAAGTCGTCTGGTGACGAGGACCAAGGAGACTCACACAAGGCGTTCTCCCCCTTCCTTCCAACATTCCGCTCAACGGTACCTGGAGACACTTCTTCAGGCACCTCTTTCTCATCACTCCCCCAAGAGCTCGAAGGATCTGCGACTCCTTAGAGCTATATAATCCCCCTTCAACCACAACCTCCAATTACTTCGCTGACGATGAGTACGTCGATGATCCACTTCCCCCTCTGTCCTTGCCGCCCCACAGAAATGGCGCGAGGATCCTCCAACGAAGACGTGGAAGAGCAAATCTCCACGCGGATGTTGAGGCTTGGGCTCACTAGAGAGTCCCGAGCTTCCAATCCCTCCTTCTCCGACGAGTACCAGGAATGGTACGAAAAACTCCTCATCGACCCGGCTACGGCTGGAGTTCCTCCCGCGCCTCGTGCAGAGGCTAGACCTGCACCCCAAGTCACAACGGCCTTGTCTCGGCCACCCCCCGCTCGACTGGGAAAGTCGATCACCGCCAAGCCTGAAGCGTATGAGGGCAACAAAGAAAAATTTAACCCATGGATCCGCGGGGTCCTAAATTACCTCGCTGGGTTCGAGGAAGAGCCTGCCGAAAGGCAGAAAATTCTAATTACGCTCTTGTACATGAGAGGCAAGAACCCCGCCGGTCGCTTCGCCAACCTATTCTTCGCTCGTGGAACTTACAATTCCATGACTTTCGAGAGCTTCGTCGAGGAGCTCACTAAAACTTTCCTCCCTGCTGGCTTCCAAAGGAATGCCGAAAAGGCGCTCTTCTCCATGTGCCAGTACCCAAAGGAGACAATAGAAGATTTCTTCGTTTGCCTACATCAATTGGTGATCGAAGCTGAGTTCGACGACCACCCCACGTCGGCTCAGAAGGTTCTCATCAACGTGGTGAGACGGGGTATCCGAAGCAAGGTGGTGGAGTTCGTCGAAAGACAGAACTCTCGCCTCATTAAGTCAACTTCCCTGGATCATTGAGAGTCTGCTCTCATTGACGCCGAGGAAGTGCTCTCCGAAATCGCCGACCGAAAGCGCGGCCAATCCGCTTTCCCAACGCCACAGCGGTGGCAACCAAGGGCTACGACCGGGTCTGGCCAACCCAACCAAGGTTTGAGTGGCGCGCCTGCCGCAGCTGCTCCAAGTGTCCACCCCAACCAAGTTGGGACATTCAGTGGTCAGGGGGCCCCGATGGACATTAGCAAGGCACGAGCAGAGGGGCTCTGCTTCAAATGTGGCAAAAAGTGGCCCTGCCCCGAACATTTCAAACCTCCAAAGCGCATGCGCTTCATGGAGTATAAAAATGCAAAAATCTTTTATCAGGATGATGCGGAGCTCGCCGCCAGCATGAAGGTGGTTGATGCGAACAGTCAGGGTTTTGGAAACGGAGAGCAGTAGACAGCCGGTCTGACTCTCCTTCGAACTCTTCGTCTAGTGTACAATGTATTGCGTCCGTAAAAAAATATAACGCTTTGAACACTGACGAAACGGCTGAACTCGCTGAGGATGAGGCTAAAGTTCCTCTTGTAAGAATATTAAAGCGTGAGACCGATACGCCTAAGCTTAAGGTCAAACGCGAAGATAAAACAATTCCCCTCCCTGTGCGAGGATCTCCGGGCACGGCCGGATTTGATCTGTACGCCGCTGAGGATGTAACCATGCCAGCAAAGGGCCAGGCCCGTATAAGTACAAAAATATCAATGAAGATTCCGAAAGGACACTACGGCCGTATTGCACCGAGAAGCGGACTTGCGGTTAAGAAACAGATCACCACTGGAGCTGGAGTCATCGACTCAGATTACCGGGGTGAAGTAAAAATCCTATTGGTCAACCAAGCCAATAAGGAATTCAAAGTTGAGCAAAAAGATAAAGTAGCTCAATTGATACTAGAGAAGATCTCGACCCCAGAAGTAGAGGAAGTCGAGGATCTAGACACGACAGCTCGCGGAGCTGGTGGTTTTGGGAGCACGGATGTGAAAACCTGTTCCCATAAGACAAAATCATGGGGCAACACCCTAGATCCCTGGTCCATTCGATGGATCAGACAACAAATAAACGGGCCCGATGAGAAAAGGGCAATAAACCATCTGAAGTCATTCGTCCACAACTCTCGGATCAAAGAGGTCACGTCGGATCTGATAAACGACATCAAAAACATGTCCGATAATGCGGCATGGTGGGTCATCAAGGACCTCCAAGGAAAACCCCGATTTGTCAACGCTTCTACCCGCCGAATGAAGCGCAATTCCTTGGAAGTTCCAGTAACGGTGACCAGAAATGAAGGGTCCAAGCACCAGGTCAAAGCTCTTATTGACTCTGGGTGCACGGGTTCCTCCATCAACGCATCGTTCGTTGAAAAACATAACCTCTACAAGCATGCACTCCCCCGAGGAATCTCGGTGTACAATGCCAATGGTTCACTCAACTCGGCTGGACAGATCAAGGAGTTTGTGATTGTCCAACTCGACATTCTCGATCATAAGGAGGAGATCGCCCTCGCAGTCACCAAACTGACCACAAATGATATTTTCTTGGGTCATGATTGGCTAAAGATCCACAATCCCGATATCAACTGGGAGATGGGGCGACTCAGCTTCAGGTGCAACAATGATCACGTACCTGATCTCATCGAGACAGAGGAGGACCTTGAAGAGGAGGTGACAAACGAATATGTCAGATACGGTGAAGGCGAACGCCTTTTTACCATCAATACCAACTCGTATTTCCACAGTCGAAACATGTCTACAGATGTAGCCGCCGCCGAATTTGCACAAAAGAAAAAGAAAACCTTCGAGGAAGCAGCTCCCGAGTACATTCACGACTACGCCGATGTATTCGCAAAAGAGAACTTCAACGAACTCCCACTGAGATGCCCATGGGACCACGCGATTGAACTCCTTCCAGGAGATCACACCGTGGATTGCAAAACATACCCCCTCGGTCCTGGAGAACAAGAAGAACTTGACAAGTTCCTCGAGGAAAATCTAAAGACAGGACGAATCCATCCGTCAAAATCACCATTCGCTTCCGCTTTCTTCTTCATCAAAAAGAAGGACGGCCGCCTACGACCGGTCCAAGACTACCGGAAGTTAAACGCCGTCACCATACACAATAGGTATCCCCTACCCCTAATCAACGAACTCGTCGACAAACTCAAATCGGCCAAGTTCTACACCAAGATGGATGTACGATGGGGGTACAACAACATACGAATGAAGGAAGGCGACGAGTGGAAAGGCGCGTTTAGGACCAACCAAGGCCTATTCGAACCCCTAGTAATGTTCTTCAGACTTACAAACTCTCCCGCAACGTTTCAGACTATGATGAATTCGTTATTCAAGGATCTCATAAATCGCGGAGTAATTGTAGTCTATATAGACAACATCATGATCTTCACAAAGACGATCGAAGAACACAGAAAGGTGGTTCGCGAGGTATTACAAATCCTGCACAAAAATAAACTCTATTTACGTCACGACAAATGCGACTTCGAGACCAAAGAGACAGAGTTTCTCAGAGTGATCGTATCACAGAACCACATAAAGATGGAACCCAGAAAGATAAAAGCTATAAAAGAGTGGGCCGTACCCACCAACAAGAAACAACTCCGTGGTTTCCTCGGGTTCATAAACTTTTACCGACGTTTCGTTAACAATCACGCCAAAATAGTGAAGCCCCTGAACACCCTCACATCGGTAAATCGTGACTTTGAATGGAGTAAGGAATGCCAGGAAGCTTTTGAGAAATTAAAAGACGCTATCACTAGTGCTCCCGCATTAGCCATGCCAAGAGACGACGATCAGTTCCGAATCGAGACAGACGGATCTGGTGTCGGCATGGGCGCAATCCTTTCTCAGAAGCAGGACGGCGAATGGCACCCCGTTGCCTATATATCTCAAGCGTTAAGTGACGCGGAAAGGAACTACCATGCGGCCGATCAAGAACTCGCCGCCATCATGTATGCACTCAAAGAGTGGCGCCAGTACCTACTAGGCGCAAAGCAACCTTTCCTCATCCTGACCGATCACAAGAACCTCGAGTTCTTTAGAAAACCCCAAGATCTGACACGCCGACAAGCACAGTGGCAATTAGTCCTATCAGAGTACCATTTCCATATCGAGCACCACCCAGGGAAAAGCAACCCAGCAGATCCCCTATCACGGATGCCCGAGTATGAAAAGGGGGTAAACGCAGACAACAAACAAAAGATCCTCCTACCCGATGCACTCTTCACACCGTGCCGAGAAAATTGTCAGATCCACCTTCGCGCATCCTCCTGCCTCGATATAGAAGGGGCAATCCGAGAAGCGCAGAACAAACAAGAACCCTTTGCGATCGACGGACTTAAGGACCCGTCATCCCATTGGACCCTGAAGGAAGGATTAGTATACTGGAAGGACATTCTATACATCCCATATGACCAGTCCCTGCGAGAAAGAATCCTTCAGGAGAATCATGACCACCCTCTCGCTGGTCACCCAGGCATGAGACGCACTCTCGATCTTATTCGCGCCAAGTACTTCTGGCCCACAATGCGAAAAGATATCGAGTCGTACGTACGCGGTTGCGACGCATGCCAAAGGACAAAACCGACGACGAACCCAAAGAAAACACCACTAAACCCGAATGAGATCCCAAATGCCCCTTGGGAGATCATCTTGGTCGATATAATTGGCCCCTTACCACAATCAGAAGGGAAAACGGCAATACTGGTCGTCGTCGATCGGTTCTCAAAAATGATTCACGCATTCCCCGTGTCTCATACCATCTCTGCCTTGGGAGTTGCTAAAATATTCCGCGACCACATATTCAAACTCCACGGCACTCCCAAGAAGGTCATTTCAGACCGCGGTCCTCAATTTGTATCCAAGTTCGTCAAAGACTTGTACGCTCTCTTGAAGATCGAAGGCAACCCGTCCACCGCCTACCACCCTCAAACGGATGGACAAACAGAACGGATAAACAGGGAGATCGAACAATACCTATGGATCTACGTCAATCAACGACAGACCGATTGGGCAGAATGGCTAGCATTAGCCAAGTTCGCTCACAACCAGAATACCACTTCAGCGACTGGTTATTCCCCATTCATCCTAAACTATGGGCAGCAACCCCGAATCGGCTCCGAGAAAATCGAAGTCCGAAACGAGGAAGCATCACGATTCGTAGAAAAGATGAAGCTCCACCAGGGCAAGGTACATGAAGCCTTAAAGCTCGTGGCAGAGCAAATGAAAAAGCAGTACGACAAGAAGGCTAGTGAAACAACCACAAAGATCAATAGCTAGATCCTTAGGTCACAACACAAGATCCTAGTAGGAAGAGATAGAAGAGAGGAGATATCACAAGGTCTTTATGGGAAAGAACCAAGTGAACTAGACTGGGGATGCCAGCCGTTGTCCACTGGGTTTATATAGTATTGGCATGTGCGCACAGACCAAGCTGTGCGTGAGAGTACATGGCTACATAAGTACATAGGGGAACGGAGATTAAATACATGCTGCACACACATGGTGTGGCAGAATGGAAGAGAAGCATATCGTGTGAATGAAATGGAAGCATAAGGCGGAGATGAAAAGAAGTGCATACGGTAATGAACGTGGGAACGAGATGGGATCTTGTGAGAACGTGAATATAACTATAAGCGTCTGTGAGCGCGAGGGAAGAAGAAAGAAAGTTACAAGTCCAGTGTATGTTGTGAGATTAGATAAACGCGTGGCTTGATAAGATTAGATAAGATAAGATCAGAAGAAAAGATAAAGAGTGAAATTGTCACTTCGTTACAGCTAGACCTAGCCAAGAATTCAAACCCGGCGACCTGGTGCTCCTAGACGGCACCAATCTCCGCACAGATCGACCGACGAAGAAGTTCGACGACAAACATCACGGACCCTTTAAGGTCATCAAAAAGGTCTTGCCAACGTCATACCAATTGGAACTCGGACAAGGAATGAAGGGCATACACCCAATGTTTAATGAATCACTCCTCACACCTTACCACCAACCCGAGTTCCCCTCCCAACAGAAACCGATGCCGCCGCCCCCGACTATCGTACATAACGAACCAACGTACGAAGTCAACGACGTCATCGACTCCAGAAAACGCCAAGGGAAAACAGAGTACCTCGTCGACTGGAAAAACTACCCTAAAGAAGACCGCACGTGGGAGCCAAAAGAGAATCTTAAAGGGGCAAAAGCCACCGTTGAACAATTCCACAAGAAACATCCCCAAGCAGTTCGCTCATCGCAATCATGCGACTGTTCCTTGTGTCTATCCACCCACACCGCGCTCTTCTATAACCCCAACTTCAAATCGTTTGCAAAGACCCTCAACCGTCTACCCGACGGATTATTCGAAATCCCCGCGCCCGATGCTGAACCCAGCGTCGAAGATATTCTCATCGACCGCGACGAACCTTGAAAAGGGGGTAATGAAACGATATCCTTAAAATCCCTAAAACCCCTATCGTAACCTTCGCGTACTCTTTCACCTTTCTCTCTTATCTTATCTTATCTCACCCTTTACCAAGTCTAGACCGCTCTATCATACCTACGTCATTGATTACTCACGATGACATCATCCCCTTAACCCTCGTAGAACATTCCACAACGTTCCATCGGGTTCCATTACTTAGTAAGCGACTCTAGTAGTTAGTATATAAGTAGGGACTTCCTGTAGATTATTCCCCATCTTCGGAATTTTGAGTCTTTCACCCAAAACCTCATTTTGAGTGTCTTTGGTTGTAACATCATTACTACTGATCACTACGCTCTCTACAGACTCTTGTCCATGTCTCATCACGTGACCTTATCTTATCTTATCACATCACATGACTTATCACGTGACTGTGGTAACCTTTCCTTCATATCACATTCCTTACTTCCCTTCATCACACATCTAGACCTCACAGTCCGACTTCCACTCTAGACCAACACACGGTAACCGCATTCCTTTAATTACCGTTGGTCCAGATCCTTTCCCACAGTCCATAACATCATTACATAACATCCTTACTCATCCAATTCCCACATGAGGTCATACCCTACGACCTACTTCCTTATTTAGCATATATCTAGATGGTCCGTGCATGTACTTCTACTGTATAAATACCAGGACTCCCTAAATGAACACCTCAGTTCATTTAGAGTCAATCTCCTATTGTCTTAAGCTCTGTGCTAAGCAAGTCACACTTCCCCTTCCTTAAGGCAATACACTAAGTGGTTCAAGCAAACCCACTAACGTCCGTCAAGGATCAAGTGGCGCAAGTGACCTACTATGGTCTTATCCATCGAGAGTCCAAGTTCTACAAGTCTACGTCCTTTCCCTTATCTTGGTTGTTGCCATTACACGTTCACGTATCTCTACGGATCCTTGATACGTTTCAATACCCATTTATTAGTAATCAGCTTTGTATCTTTGGGTGTGTCCATAAGCTCCCAAGTACCCATTTTTTTGAGCATTTCGAGTTCAATTTGTACAGCCTTTTCCCATTCAGGCCAATTCGGTGATTCCTTCACCTCTTTAAGAGTTTTGGGATTGCGATCACCAAGATTCGATTCCAAGAAAGTGTTGTATACCTGCTCGGACTGAGTTGGCGGTATCTCATCATCATTATCTTGGTCAGCTACCAAATCGGGTATTGATTGCACATCATCGTCATTAGATATTGTGATTTTCGGTTGTTTACTTTGTTGATCGTCACCGAAATCACCAGATCGCTTAGTCGTAGTGTCTGTGTGATTGGTTGTCCAGTCTGATTTATTTTTATTGGACTTATCAGACCAATTCTCCCCTTGAACTTGTTGTTCAGATGGCTCGAATGGCGCAGGAAGATGCTAGCGTGTGGACCATCTTCATAACCTACAAATGTATATTTATAGCTTTTTGTTTATTTCTTATTTTGATTGAGTTCATCCAGAATCCATACCGGTATGCCAAACTCCTGTATATAGGATATATCAGGTTTCGTGCCTGTCCATTTTTGGTAAGGAGTGGCGTCGGCAATTGCTCGTGTATATGCTCGATTGCGAATATAACATGCATATGTAGTGGCTTCGGGCCATAGTTCACGCAGTAAATCATGCTCGAATAATATTGCGTGACTAAGTTCGACGACTGTGCGATTAAATCTCTCAGCAATCCCATTTTGCTCCGGTGTATGTGTATGGAGCGCTCATTTGGATTTCTATTCCCTTTTGGTAACACCACATGATCAGATCATGATTGATGTACTCGCATCCGTTATTGACTTGGATGATTTTGGGAGATGTTTCCCTTTGGCATTCTACCCATTTTAGGTAACGCTTTACCATATCTGAAGCTTCCGTCTTTGTAGTCAAATACATTAGTTGTGTTCGTTGAGTGGCCTCATCGACGAATGATATATAATATTTCTGACCTTTTAGGCCTGATATGGGAGCCGGACCCCACAGATCGGAGTGTGTAATCTCACCCAGTTTGACATCTCGCTGGTTTCCCTTTTTATAAACCGGTAATTGAGTATGTTTTGCCTTAATGCACGCATTGCAATCGAATGTTTGCGTGCTGTCTGATACGGTAAATCCGTCAACTAGATTTTTACTGTGTAATGTACATAGTCCAGTGATAGAAATGTGACCAAGGCGACGATGCCATTCTGCCCAAGTATATGTGTTTTTCACCTTGATAGCTAAATTTGCGATCTCTGCTGTATTGGTGCTGACATCAAGATAATAAAGATTCTGACGTCGTGTGCCAACTGCGATCTTTCGATGATTTTTATTACAGATTGTTATCATGCCATTCCCGCAGGAGGAACTTCCCCCTGCTTGATCTATGCGTCCGAGGGACACAAGATTATTGCGTGCCTCGGGTATATACAGTACTTCGAGTAGCCAAATTTTGGTAATTCAGGTATCAATCCGGCTAATAAGGGTGACTGTACCTGTTCCATAAACGGTAACAGGTTGGTCGGCTAACCTGCGTATAACCTTTTTGGGTAATGGTTGATAATTCTCAAATACATTGCGTTCGGCACATATGTGTGATGTTGCACCTGAGTCCATGATCCACAAATAAGCAGAAAAGGAGGCCTTGTCGACCTCATCGTTTGTGTTAGCTACTGGTACATTTGTGACATATGCCTCATCTAGGCTAACTGTATCACTGTCCGTTGTGTCCATTGCAATATTAACACGTTCTTTGCCTTTCTGGTTGGGTCTAATGTTTTCCCGTCCCTTTGGAACTCTCCCTTTACCTTTATTCAGGGGGTTTCTCCAACACTCTTCGTCTCGATGTCCAAATTTGTCACATATACTGCATTTGGGTTTCCCTTTGTAACGGCAATCAGCGGTTGCATGATTTGTCCGTCCACAAATGCAGCAAGGTTTAGATTTTGCCTTATTAGGCTTATTGTTTGACTTTGCCGAGAAGCCGTATTCTGTTCCATCATCTTTCTCCTTCCGGCGTTTGTCTTCTTCAGTTAAGAGGGAAACGAGTTGTGTTATGACATCACTCTAACCTTCCTTAACTTCGCCATAATAACCCCTTAGAGACGGGATACGAACTCTAGAGATGGGATACAATCCCTCTCTTATTCCCTTTCATACAATACGAAAACCATCACGTGACCCTGAGAACTTTCTCATTTCCCACGATCCCACGATTCCCTATCACGTGATAACCTCCTCTCTTTATCTTATCCCTCCTCTCCTCTATCTCCGTATTCCCATGACGTCATTACCTAGATCACTCCAGACTCATGATGTCATCATGACATCATACGACGTCATACCTCACCACTACCAACCCTATTTAATCTCCGTGAGTCTAGATGACTCCCTTTCCCTCCTTATCTCTACCTTCCTATTATATCCCACAGTCCTTACCTTACTTAGACGTTTCCTCTCACCTTATCTATAGCATAGCATGGTCTGTGCACCTTTCTCTTTAGTATATATAGGGACCTCTCTGTCGTACTTAGGTCCCCAGAGTTATCAATACTGTCTTTGTCCCTTCATTGGTCCTTTTAAGGATTCAGAAGCCATAAAGTCCACTTCTCCGATTAGCCATTGTTACTAGGCATCTTACCATTCCCCTTTGCCCTATTTGTCGAGGACCGAAGAAGAGATACCACTGGCAGAGTAAGCCCAGTGCGATCCAAGACAATATTCAAGGTTTACGAAGCAACCTTGCCAATATCCGCTATGAGAGCTCTTCCTTATCCCTTTCCATATATATGCTTATCCTCTTTTCCTTTTCTTTGAGGCTCCAGTGTTCTCTCCAGTCCTACGCTGTGAGCTAGCTAGACAGGATCGCAACAAGTTGTTGCACAGTCATAACCTGCACATGCGGATTTCCTAGAGTACCGCCTTGATATCCTAAGTATGATGTGGTGAACGCCCCCCAGCTACAAGGTAACGATGACACGAGGATTGATTTGAACTTGGCATCATCTAGCCGATGTCCGCTTAAGGTAAGGCGTTCACATAACACCTTGAGATCATTAAGGTGCACGGCGATATCTGACATTTCCTTCGCTTGTGTGCTATAGAGCGTGCGTTTCGTAGATAGGATGGATTGTTGGCCACGTGGTTCATGTATGGTACGGAGAGCCTCCCACATCTGTGTGGAGGTCATGCATTCTGATATGTGCATGACTTGGGCGTCGTTTACTGCTGTGGTGATCAATTCTTGTGTGATCAGATCTTTCTGTTGCCAAGCAGTTGCCCCATCAGGATTGATCGGCTGTGCAATGACACTGGTTGCGATCTCGTATGCTTCTTTCCTTTTTAGGACAGTGCCAATGCGAGTCTTCCATGCTAACCAATTGCCATCTTTCAGCTTTTCTATTTTAGGGTGTGAACTCCCCTGATGGTTAGGGGTTGTAGTATTAGGGGAAATGGACGTAGGATTGGTAGTGCCTGCAGTAGTTGCGCCAGCTGTCACAGGAGCCATTGTAGGCACGGTAGTCGGCTGTACATTAGCCGGCGGCTGTGTGGCAGGTGCTGGTGGAATAGCCGGTGGCGGGCCTACAGGAGGCGGCAGTTGTCCCAGATTGGACATGATGATGAAGATAAGATGGTGACAAGATTGGAATCCCTACATCAGGGGAACTGTGACAAATAGATATAGTCATATAAGATCTTATCAAAGATAACTTCCATTGTCCCCCATATCAGTATTGTAACACACTAGATCAGGCATTATTTTCTTTGAG
>JBBPNW010000640.1:0-14846 GCA_038091115.1 Rubroboletus rhodosanguineus
GAACCAGGGTAGAGGGTTCTGACGTCATAGGTCACGTGATCAAAGTCTAGAGCGGTCTATAAAGACATGTCTAGGTGTGAAGCACAAGGCACAAAGTCTATAGTAAAATAGATCTTGTAACGTAGGAAATAGTCTATTAGACAATGAGAAACTAAATAGTTTCAATAGATGGAAAGATCAATCTTTTCTATATTCAAATGAAGGATCAAGTTGCAGATATCTTTATCAAGAATCTGACCCAAGATCACCTCATTGAAAACCAGTCTGCTCTCACTTTATCTCGCTATCCCTTATCTTCTTCATCATAGCGAGGGGGAGTATTGAAACTATTTAGTTTTATCTGTCTTAACGGACTATTTCCTAGTTATACAAGCCCTATTATACTTACACTTCTTACCTTAGTGCTTTGCACCTAGACGAGTCTATAATGTGTCTTAATAGACCGTTAGATCATTCTAGACTTTGTCACATGACTGTTAAGAACGGAATCTCCGGGTTGAACTCTGGAACTCCGGAGTTTACTACGAGGGGGTTGGGACTTTGGCTTCACCGTATGTGGTGCGCCCTTGTTGGAGTCCATCCCAGATTTTGGATTTCGGAGTAGGAGTGTGAAGACGTTAAGTGTGAAGACTTAAGTCGAGTAGTACAAAAGAGGAGAACCGTCAAGGTTCAAGTCGGAGGGTCGGAGTGAGGAGAATGATCTAAGTTGATATTCAAACTGGAGAGTTACATGAGTTTCGGAGAGACCTTATATACGGAGGGAGAACATATTACTAATTTGATCGCTAAGGGTATTGATAAGAAGTATGGAATTGGATGTAAGGAAGCCGGAGCTGTGCTCGTAAGCGAGCACAGGTACGGAGTTTTCTAAGAGGTGGAACTAAGACAAAAGGAGAAGAACAGAAGCGAGAGAACAAGGTATACTATATACGGAACTCTGGAACTCCGGAGATGCGTCTCGTATGAGAACGTACTGGAATTCGCTCTACAGAGCTCGGAGCAAGTTCAGAGTTGACTTGTGAAATATGGGATGTGACAGTATCTCCCTCTTAGGCCTGAACCCCTGAAGGCCTTAGTGAGGGACACGGGAGTTTCCTGTCGGAGTCAAAATGGGTGCGGGCGCATAAAATCCTAAAACTCAGTTTGTCCCTTCTTTCACTCACGAAACAACCATGTCCGACAACCTTGACCTGAAGACCTGGTCCGACGTGCGTCTCATGGAGGATGAGAACGATGACGAGGAGTTGAGCGTTGCCAAGTTCGGCGAGCAACGGAGAAGGGCGAAGGCGCGCAAGAAGGAAGCGGAGTGGAAGGCGCGTGAGGAGGCTGAGAAGAGGGTGGCGGAGGAACGCGCGAAGGCAGAGGCGGAGGCGAAGTGCAAGGCCGAGGAGACAGCCAAAAAACGTGTAAGTCAATTGTTTGCTCCGGGATGTCGGAACTGACGGAGTAAGGCTGAGGAGGTCAAGGCGCAACAGAGCGTGACGAAGGGGAAGGGGAAGGAAATCCCGGAGTGCATGAGGTGTGCGGATCGCGGATTGGAGTGCGCGTGTGGAGGGGGCAAGTCCAAGTCGTGCACAGAGTGCATCGAGGCGAAGGTGAGGTGTGTGAGGCCAGGGCAGGAGGCGGCGGAGCCACAAAAACAGAAGAAGGGGCCGGAGACCTCTGCAGAGGGGAGGAAGAAGAAGAAGCGCCATGTAAGTACAGAGTCGAGCAAGGAGGAGGAGGAAGAAGAGGAGGGGTCGTCGCTGCTGGGGGCAGGCGGCGATATTTCGGAGGTGGTGAGGGTTCTGTCGGAGATGGTGGCGGAGATGTGGAAGGGAAGAGCGGAAAGGAGAGCGCAGGCATCGGCGATGCTGGGCACATTGGAGGACGTGAGGGAGGCGCTGGATGCAACATATGTCGCATCGGAGTCGTCGGAAGAGGTGGACGAGGTGGACGAGGTGGACGAGGTGGACGAGGTGGACGAGGTGGACGAGGTGGACTCGGAGGTGGAAGGGGAAATTGCGGAGGACGTGCCGGAGTTGAGGAAAGAGGTGAGTGAGCCTCACGAAGAAAACGAAGTAGAAATTTTGTAGTTAGTTCCTCAATTCTGATTTTCTTTCGTTATTGCCCCGTAAGAGATCCGGGTTTGTCCAGATACTTTGTGTGGAAGTCCTGTACCAAGTCCGACACGTGTCCTAACTCCATGGCTAAAAGCCAAGACGTTTCATCGTCAGTTCCTTCATATCCTAGCCATTTCACCAGGTAAAGTAATTGGCAGTGGCGGCATCAACGATTGATCTTGGAGTCGAGGATCTCGGAGATCTCAAACTCCGGTTTGCCATCGACTTTGACCAGAGGTGGCAGAGGTTGGACTCTATTTGGGATGACGTTGGGGACAGAAGGTTCTAGCTGAGAAACATGGAAGACGGGGTGTATGGATTTCATGGTGTCCGGAAGTCGGAGCGTGAAGGAATGGGATCCAGCTTGAGTGATGATAGTATAAGGCCCTAAGTTCTTTTCGGAGAGTTTCTTAGAGGGCCGTGTAGAGCGGAAGTATTTAGCTTTTACGAATACCTGATCTCCGACTTTGAAGTCTGGAGCTGGCAAGCATTTGGCATCCGCAGGTCCTTGGTATCACTCTTAAGCATGGGCCATTTCTTCTCGGAGGAATTCATGGAGGGAGTTGAGGTCTATGGAGTATTCTTGTGCTCAAGCGGAGGTGAGATCACGTTCAGGGTGAACTGTGATGTTGGGGTGGTAGCCTTTATTAGCAAAGAACGGAGAAATGCCGGTGGTAGCGTTTGGAGCATTGTTATAAGAGAACTCCGCTAGGGGCAGGAGTTCGGACCAGTTGTCTTGCTGGTAGTTACAGTCAATCTGAAGATACTGTTTGAGCGTCTGGTTCATTTGTTCTGTCTGGCCATCGCCTTCTGGGTGATATCCGGAGGTGAAGTGGAGGTGGATGTCTAGGGCTTTACCGAGTGAGCGGAAGAAGTGAGATATGAATTCCGAGCCTCAATCGGAGGTGATGTGGGAGGGAACTCCGTGCTTTGAGAAGACGTGGAGTAGGAAGAGTTGTGCGAGCTCCAGGGATGTAATCGTGTCGTGAGTTGGAATGAAGATACACTGTTTGGAGAGGCAATCTATAACCACGAGTATTGAGGTATATCCGGAGGACGCGGGGAGTTGTTCGATGAAGTCCATGGAAATGGAGTTCCACGGTTTGGAGAGGCGATCTATAACCACGAGTATTGAGGTATATCCGGAGGACGCGGGGAGTTGTTCGATGAAGTCCATGGAAATGGAGTTCCACGGTTTCTCGGGGATGGGGAGTTGTTTTAGGAGACCGTAAGGCTTATGTCTTGGAACTTTTGCACGAGCACAGGAGGTGCAGGACGAAACGTATTCTTTGATGAATGTCCGTACACCTGGCCATGTGTATTCTCTGCGGATCAGTTCAAGCATCCGATTCTGTCCAAAATGTCTGGAGAGGGGATGGTCGTGTTTATAACGGAGAACACGGAGATGGAGGTTATCGGAGTCCGGTACGTAGATACGACCATCAAGACGTAGGAAACCATCGGAGTCTACTGACCAATAGGAATCGGAGGGTTCTGGGGAGGACAGGTGGACTGAGGCCAATGGGTCTGAAGGGAGTGCAGAGAGGATGTCGTTGTGGAGTTGTTCGACATCGAACAGGGAACCAGCTCAGAGTACTGGAGCAGCTAGATATGTTGCTCGGAGGGACGCAGCGAGCTGTTCCTGAATGAATACGGGTTGGAAATTGTGAGGGTTGACGTGAGCGTAGTCCTTATCCCCCTCTTTGGGATAGACGTCCCAGCATCTAGTGAGGGCATCAGGCTTTGCTCCGAGGCGTCCAGGGCGGAAGCGGATGATCATGTTGAACTGGGAGAGGAACTCCGACCAACGGGCTTGACGCCGGGTCAGGAGTTTAGTGGTAGCGAAATATTCCAAGTTCTTGTGATCGGTGACGACATTGACCGGGGTTGCGGAGCCTTCAAGGTAGTGTCGCCAAGTCCGGAAGGACTCATGAATGGCGAGCAATTCCTTGTCGTGGGTGTCGTAGTTGAGCTCCGGAGCGGACAGAGTCTGCGAGTAATAAGCGACTGGCCGGATCTCCCGGTCCGGGCAACCAATGGAGAGGATGCCAGCAATGGTGTAGTCAGAGGCATCAGTTTCCACGATCAGAGGCGCGTCCGGAATCCAGTGAGTGAGGATTGGAGCAGACGTGAAAGCATCCTTGAGCTTCTGGAAAGTGGAGCAACAGGCGTCATCAAAGTTCCCAGGTGTACCCTTGCGAGTAAGGCAGGTTAGCGGAACAACGATATTGGAGTAAGTACCTATGAAACACCTGTAAAAGTTTGCAAACCCTAGGAAGGACTGAATGTCCTTGACTTTACGAGGTTCCGGCCACTCCTGTATGGTCTTCACCTTTTCTGGGGACATGGTAAGCCCGGACGGAGAAAGTTGATATCCGAGATACTTGGTGGAAGTGGTGTGG
This sequence comes from Rubroboletus rhodosanguineus, assembly GCA_038091115.1. Lineage (NCBI taxonomy): Eukaryota > Fungi > Basidiomycota > Agaricomycetes > Boletales > Boletaceae > Rubroboletus > Rubroboletus rhodosanguineus. Next base: position 4,505 of record JBBPNW010000640.1, read on the forward strand.
AACTCGCACTTTTCGGGTTTTGCGTAGAGGCCGTGTTTACGGAGACGCCGGAGGACCTCCCAGACATGTTCCTTGTGGGAAGCCATATTGGAGGAGTAGATCAGAATGTTGTCGAGGTAGACGATCACGCACACATCTAACAAGTCCACGAAGATGGTATTGACGAATCGCTGGAATGCCGCAGGGGCGTTGGTAAGTCCGAATGGCATGACAAGCCACTCATAAGAGCCATAGCGTGTCCGGAAAGAGGTCTTCCATTCATCTCCCTCGGCTATGTGGACTAGGTGATATGCATGCCGGAGGTCGATCTTGGAGTAGACTTTGGCGTGGCTCGGAGCGTCTAGAAGGTCGGAGATACGGGATGTGGATAGCGATCTTTCTTTGTGACTTTATTAAGTCCTCGAAAATCGATGCAAAGGCAGAGTGATCCGTCCTTTTTGCGGACAAAGAGGACCGGAGCGGCATGAGCGGAGGAGGAAGGGTGGATAAAACCCATCGCAAGATGCTCATCGAGGAATGCATGGAGGGAATCGAGCTCGGAGGGGGAGAGTGAGTAGTTCACACCTAATGGAGGAGATGCACCTTCTTCCAGATCGATCTTCAGATCATGTTTGCGATGAGGAGCAAGGGTATCAGCCTTGCTCTTACTGAATACATCAGCGAAGTCGTGGTAGTCCGGAGGGACCACGGAGAGGTCGATCTCCTCTGGAGCGGTGGAGACAGAATGGAGCTCACTTCCCGGGGAATGGAGTTGCAGGCTGAATTGTATGGAGCCCTCAAGGCGACAAGCCAGCGCAAAAGCAGGGGCACTGACGAGCACAATGGGAGGAGCCTTGCGATTGGAGAAACACGGTGGATCGGATGGGGTCGGGTCAGCCGGAGGCTGCGGAGGAGAGCTCAGAGTTGTCGGCATGGCTTGTTCAGGTGAATGGAAAGATATACTGCTCGAAACCCAGTCAATCAACGGATTGTAGCGGGTGAGCCAGTTATGTCCTAGAACAAGGGAACAAGATCCATCCAACAGAGTGACGTAGAACATCGTCGGAGTGATATCACCGGTTTTGAAACGGACGGAGAGTTTGATTGCTTGAGTTATTGTGCTATTGGAAGTTCCGTCGAAGAGTCAGAGTTGCAACGGAGGGACAGGGTAGGTCGAAAGATTGTGTTTATTAACAAAAATTGTATCTATGAACCAATCGGAGGATCCGGAATCTACAAGTGCGGGGAAAGATGGATCAGATAAGAGGCGAGTGAAATGGATGGCATAAGGGACTTGGGGTCCAAAAGAGCGGACACGTTGAGGTGGATCTCCGGGAGTGCACGGTGTGGTTCAACGCAACCTCCATCCTGTGCGGAGTCAGGGAGGTTACGAACTATTTTTTTGTCTCCGAAGAGACCTCCGGTTTGGTTTCCGGAGTAGGCGTTGTGGTAGCCACACGGCCTTTGGAAGCCTGGGAAGTAGACTTCGGGCATTCCTTAGCCATGTGGCCGCCTTGACCACAAAACATGCATAGTTTGTTGTCAAAACGACATTTGCGTTCTTCCGATGTGACCTTGCCATCTTTTCCTAATTTTGACGACAAATCTGGCTTTGGAGGGGCGGAGGTGGTAGCACCTTTGCCCTTCGAATCCTTGTTGCCGGAGTTGGGAGGACGAGCGGAGGTTGTAGGGGCAGATGCTTTCTCGTTATTCTTAGGGGCGGAGGATTGGGTCGGTTTCGCCTGGCAATTGATCTTGGACTTGTGCTCCCAGTAGCGCGCGTCGATCGCCTGTGTGAGGTGACGGAGTTTGGAGAGTGTCGGGGGTTTTCCAACACGAGAGATCTCATCCTTAATATGATCCAGCAGACCGTTGTAGAAGTGGTGCCAGAGGGCACCTTCTCCATAGTTGCGGACTTGCGAAGCAATGCGATTGAATTCGACCACATACTTATTGATATGTTGGCTGTCCTTCATGGACAGGTGATCAAGCTGGTGCTCCGTGTCTCCGATGGGGTCGTGCGGACCAAAATTGGCCTGGAGTTCAAGAATGAACTTTTTGTAGTTGTCCATCCATAGAGGACGGTGATCGGGATCATCTGCAAGGAGGAGGTCCGGTTTGAACCATTCCAACGCCATGCCTTTAAGGTAGGACTGCGCGAAGGTGACTTTGGCGCGGTCCGTCCAGAAGGCCTTAGGGCGATCCTGGAAGTTCAATTCGCATTGCACCTGGAAAACCCGGAGCTTTCGGGGATCTGTCCCATCGAACTGATTGGGTTCTTGGACTTTGGTGCAGGGGGTAGAGTCGGAAGAGGCGGGACGCCGAGTAGAGCGGGCAAGGCCTTGGATAGCACTTGCTAATTGAGCGAGGATATCTCGCGGGATGTGCTCTTCTTCGTCGTCGTCAGAATCGGGGAAAAGATCGTCCTCAGGATCATCATCCAGGTCATCATCGGAGGGATCACCTCCGGGATCTTCCTGATGTCCTGGGTCGTTTGGAGTATGGAGAGAACGCTCTCTTGAGCGATTACCTGTTTGAGTAGAGGCATCATCATCTATGACTTCGATGTGCGCGCCCGGAGTTGGGGATTGTGGAAGGGGGCGCGAAGTGTTACACTTGGCCCAGGTAGGGACGAGCGTAGACTCTAGGGTCAAGGGTTCGAGTAGCGAGACGGCTACCGGTGGTTCGAGGGTTCAGAGAAGGAGAGGTCGTCTCCTTGAACGTGGGTTCGAGTAGCAAGATGGCTACTGGTGGTTCAAAGGTTCAAAGGACGAAGCTGGCACTCAAAGTAGCCAGGGGACTTATAGAGATCCAGGGGACGATGTACGAGGTATGTTCTAGAGTAGATCTAGGTTAGGGAATACATCGTCGAAGGGAGAGGTTTATATAAGAAGCCTATGGAACGTTTGAGAACGAGATGGAAGGAAAGATGACTAAGTAAAAGAATCGCAAAGAACTATATGGAATGTTGAAGTAATACACTTGCTGACCGATCGATGGAATAAGAGAGAAGGTCAGCGAAGAAGATGACAAATCAAAGGATAACTTTGTGGAGTTTCAAGATAACTACGCGGGGCTTCAACAGCGTAGTCAAATTGTCTGAAAAAGATAGCATAGGTTTGAGAAGAAAAGGGAAACGAAGAAAGAATTGTAACACAAAGTCGAAGCGGAGTTGGCAGGGGTGTGGCAAGCGGAGAAGCTTCGGAACTGATCTACGAGTTCTGGGCCTCGTCGACTGCTTCCAAAGACATTGAGAGGGTTGTAATGTGGGGAAGGGGCGCGGTTTGTGCCTAAGGCACGAGTCTGCAATCTGGTATGCGTAGCCATAGTTAGGGACTCTCAACAAGTATGAGTTTGAATATACTGTTAAGAACGGAATCTCCAGGTTGAACTCTGGAACTCCGGAGTTTACTATGAGGGGGTTGGGACTTTGGCTTCACCGTATGTGGTGCGCCCTTGTCGGAGTCCGTCCCAGATTTCGGATTTTGGAGTAGGAGTGTGAAGACGTTAAGTGCGAAGACTTAAGTCGAGTAGTACAAAAGAGAAGAACCATCAAGGTTCAAGTTGGAGGGTCGGAGTGAGGAGAATGATCTAAGTTGATATTCAAACTGGAGAGTTACATGAGTTTCGGAGAGACCTTATATACGAAGGGAGAACATATTACTAATTTGATCGCTAAGGGTATTGATAAGAAGTATGGAATCAGATGTAAGGAAGCCGGAGCTGTGCTCGTAAGCGAGCACAGGTACGGAGTTTTCTAAGAGGCGGAACTAAGACAAAAGGAGAAGAACAGAAGCGAGAGAACAAGGTATACTATATATGAAACTCCGGAACTCCGGAGATGCGTCTCGTATGAGAACGTACCGGAATTCGCTCTACAGAGCTTGGAGCAAGTTCAGAGTTGACTTGTGAAATATGGGATGTGACAGTAACCTATGATGCCACATTTCAGATCTCTGACATCAGACCCCTTTACCCTGATCTAGACTCATGACGTCATTGCTCAGCCATGCTGACTGATAGCTGACTGATAGCCCTATGCCCTATCCAATGGCATATAGAGCTCAGGTCTGAGGGTATTACTATATACGGTTCAAGCTCCTCTTGAAACTTATCTCTGTGTAGTATATAGGCAGGGACCTTTCATCCCTTCAATCTAAGCTCTTCAATTGAGTCTTCTCAGTAGTAAGCTCAACAGCTAACTCAAGCATCTCAACGTTTGATTACCATACTCAGTACTCGTTACCAGATAAGTGAGTATTCTCCACTTATCGCTTGTACTCCCTGCTTGCCCTCTCGGCTGCGCTAGAGAAGTCGTCATACCTGTAATGAAGTGACAATTTCTCTCTCTATTTTTTTCTTTGATCTTATCTAATCTTATCTTATCAAGCCATGCGTTTATCTAATCTCACAACATACGCTGGACTTGTAACTTTCCTTTCTTCTTCTCTCGCGCTCACGAACGCTTATAGCTACATTCTTTTCTCACGAGATCTCATCTCATTCACATGATCATTACCGTATGTCTTCTCTTTTAATTTCCGCTTTATGCTTCCATTTCTTCCCATGGTTATTTCCGTGCTATGCTTCTCTTCCATTCTGCCACACCATGTGTGTGCAGCATGTATTTAATTACCGTTCTTCTATGTCCACATGTAGTAGTGTACAGCTTTGTCTGTGCGCATTATGCCACAGTATGTATATAAACCCCAAGGAGCCCACTGGACGCTCTCCAGTTTGGTTCTCTTGGTCTTTCCCTTGAGATCATATCCCCTCCTCTGAGTTCAGTGATAACCTAGGTCCTAAAAAGCTTAAGGACTTCAAGGTTGTTTCAGTACCGCTTCTTTAGTTTAGGTGCAGAATAGGTTTTCTTAGCTATGCTCAAGCAGCCAGAAGAATCTGAGCGTATCTTCAGATGATGGCCGGCTGCATCCTCAGTGCCACATTCCTGCCATCTATGGACCTTGAATCCCTTGATACGCTGGAACTGTAGTTGGTTGACTGTAACTCCAGGACAACTGTTAGTCATCTGGAACAATGCTGGTGACAAAGGCAGTGTTACCAGACTGCTGCATAGTGGAGCCTGTTTGCGGAGAGTGCAATGGTATTTCTTGAGCGAGCGATAAGACTTGCGATTGGCTGAGATGATGCTAAGACCAGATGCATGGTATACGGATGTCGCAAGTCACCTTGAGTCACAGTTCTGTGACCCTCCTTCAAATCCAGAATCATCGGCGGTGACAGGAGCAGGTGGAATCGGGGTAGTACGTAGAAGGTAGGGTAATAACTGGAACAGAAGGATGTGAGAAAAGAAGTGCATCCGAGGACAGACGCACCAACATCTTACATGTCACCAGTGGACTCAATGTGACAGTGAATGGCAACCATAGAATGCCCTGCATCTCCAGGGGAGAGGCCAATAGCCTCAATTAAGGCCGGTAACTCTGTTGGCACATCTGTCAGAAGCTGCCTTCCGAACTTCACCTAATCTGACCTTCGACATTGCTAACACCACATCTGATTGACAAATTCGCAGTGCTGAAGTTGGTAGCCATCGTGAGTAGACAATATAGTATGATAGTGAAGAAGCTTGAAGGAGTTTCAATATTGTGGAGGCATTTATACTCTTTCAGAACTGCAATGCAGGGGTAGCTGCAGTGCATGAGGGCTCTGTGGTGTGCGACTCCGACGGTGAACGGGGCAGATTGGGCATTTGCAGGGGCCGCAAGCCAGAAGGTGAAACAACCTTAAAGATCCTATAGCAAAGGGATCCTAGGCTTATCACTAGATACTGGGAAGAGGACTTTATGGAAGGGACTTTATCTCAAGGGAAGAACCAAGAGAACTAAACTGGAGGACGTCCAGTAGTTCCTTGGGGTTTATATAGTCTGGCATAATGTGCACAGACCAAGCTGTACACTACTACATGTGGACATATGCAGAACGGTAATTAAATACATGCTGCACACACATGGTGTGGCAGAATGGAAGAGAAGCATAACACAGTGATTACTGTGGGAGTGGAATGGAAGCATAGACAGAAATGAAATAGAAGACATACGGTAATGAACGTGAGAGCGAGATGAGATCTCATGAGAACGTGAATATAACTAAATAGAGAAAGTGTTTGTGAGCACGAGAGAAAGAGAAAGAAATGTTACAAGTCCACATCTATGTTGTGAGATTAGATAATCGCATGGCTTGATAAGATAAGATTAGATAAGATCAAGGAAAAAGAAATTGTCACTTCGTTACACTACCCCCCTTCTAGGGATCAACTTCCAGGTGATTATAGATGTGTTTGGAAGGTCCAGCCTCCGTGAAGTTGACGTAAGGATTAAATAAGCCCTTGAATTGGGCAAACATCATAGATAACTTTTGAGGTGCATTGGGGTGAAGAGAGTGAAAGTCTTTGATAGCGTCCGGTGCGCCCTTCAGATTCTCTGTAGGTTCCCATGTGTGATCCTTGTCTGAATACCCTTGCCAATGAATGAGGTACTTGAGCTTCCTGCATTTCAAATGTGAGTCGACTATGTAATCGACTTCCCATTCGACGTCACGATCTTCCATAACTTCAACTGGTCCAGGTGCAACCACAGGTTGACCCGTTAATCTTTCTTCATATGGTTTAACATGACAAATGTTCACAACTGGGTGATTTTTCATCGACTTTGGTAGTTTGAGCTTAATGGCATTGGTGCCGACCATTTTGACTATAGCGAAAGGTCTGATAAACTTTTCGGTAAGTTTCTTTGATGCGCATGTCAAATGCAAGTTTTCTGTAGATAACCAGACTCTGTCGCCTGGTGAATAGACCGGAGCATCTACTCGGTGTTTATCAGCTTGAGCTTTCATTCGCTCTTGAGCCGCTAATAGGTTATTTTTAGTTTCGTCCAAAGTATTTGCCATTTCATCAACAAATTGGTCAGCAGCTTGTGCCTTTCCAACACACTGCTCGATTCCCATGTGAGGAATGTAATTGCGTGATACTTCAAAAGGGGTTTTCTTTGAATTCGTGTGAACTTTCAAGTTGTATGAGAACTGAGTAACTGGTAACCAATCAACCCATTAATCTTGTTTTTCGGCACAGAAGAGATGGAGATACTGCTGGAGATTCCGATTCATGCGCTCTGTTTGGCTATCTGTTTGAGGGTGGAAAGCCGTAGATAATTTACTTTTAATACCAAGGCGTGTGCATACTTCTTGCATCACAGCTGAGGCAAATTGCGGTCCACAGTCCGATACAATCGACCGTTGTAAGTAACAAAATGGGTGTGTGTGTGAATAAAGAAAAGGGGTGTGAGTGGGACTTGTCCCTGGGATTCAAGATGGTTGCTAAGTATGAGAAGGGTTGGCTTTGGTGTTTCCGGCGCAATTACAACTAATCCAGTCGATTCTGGACGGAAGAGGAAACGGAATATTACCAGGAAATGAACCCGGCCCAGGACGAAGACTGGAAAGAGACGAAATGGATCAGAAAGAAACAGGATCAATGAGGGATTCGAAGGGAAGATGCTCTCTGTGACTTTTCAAGTCCAAATTTTATTTTCCTTTTTCTCCCTTCAAATACAAGTATTTATAGTCTCGGGTATACCCTTGACTACTGTAACTAGTAAGCGAGAGACAGAAAATAATATGTGATCCTTGACAAGTGTCATGGACCCTTTTGTTACGAACCTTGGAAAGGATATATATATATATATAAAGAAGTTAGCAACATATGGCACCTGGTCCGCTATGTTCAGCGCAACCCACTTATCTGGAATCCGAGTATTATCATAATATAAGTCTGTAAGTAGTATATAAGCAGCGCGATAAATGCGGTAAGGTTAGCAAGGGAATGTGTGCATTAATAACCGAGTGGTCTGCTGGTTCCAAATGACCAGAACCGCTTCGGTTGATAAAAAGAGAAAATCAGATACATGCATGTTACCTCAGGACCTGTTCAGAAGGACACCAGACATGACGGAGTATCTTTGTACGACTTGAGGACGATGAAAGGAGTACCTGGAAAGTGGGAGAAATGTAGTCTACAAACATAGGGAATATTTGTTCCCTACATCCGAGGGGGTCTTCGATGCTGACTGTCCCCAGTCAGCCACATGCGCCACCACAGCTGAGTTCAAATCAGAGGGAATAATGCACGATCCAGAATTCGCCTATCCGCATCTCTTCCTTCCTCACATTCCCCTCATCTACCCTGTCATGGCCTCTCTCGCCAACATCCTTTCGCTATCTCATCCCCTGTCCGCCGACGATCCGAAGGCCATCTCCGCCAAGGCTCTGAAGGCCACCAACGAGCTCATCACTGCCGTGGTGAAGACGATTCCGGATGATAAGGACACTCTTCAGGATGAGCAGGACATGTGGGTAAAGGAGTGGGGGACCGCTTTAGTATGTAACGCACGCACTTGACGCAGCTGAGCTAAGACCCACTACAGGATCATCTCCACTGTTGCCTGCAGAAAGCGGCCGAACATGGCGCAGAGGCTTTCGTTGACGTCTCCGTCGTCACGCAGATGCAGGAAGTCGATCCAGTCGCGATCAGATGGAGGGGAGAAGCAAAGGTGTGGGAGGATCGGAAGGAACACGGTGAAATGTAGGATGGATTCCAGTTGGGGGAATTACTGAGTCCCTTGGAGAAGCCTAGCGCACGTGGGGTGGCCAGTGATTCACCAGAAACCAAGTCGACTTCGACATGCTCGACTTCCGATACAGGGAATGGCAGCCTCGGAGTATCTAGCGGTAATCCTCCCAGACGGACGACGCAGGATTTCAAGTCTCACAAAGTAAGTGCATCCGCTCATCAGAGAGGGCTCCTGTAGATTCCCAGGCAGCAAACACGTCAAATAATTGAGGACGATGATGAAGTCAAAGTCCTGGAAGCAGCCCTGGTTGGCGTACCAGCAGGCATCGTCTTCAATAAACCCTGTGACCAATGCCGGAAGGCAAAGCGTCAGTGCGTCAGCATTCCCGGATGGACATGCGATCCATGCGGAAAGCAGAAGAGTAAGTGCAGTAATTCCCATGGAAGAGGTGGAAAGGGTAAGGACGTGATTGCGTCCTCCTCAGAGACAAAGAGTAAGGAGAAAGCGCCCGGTAAGTGACGGATTGGTGCGGATTTCCTTGTTTGCTAACGATGCTTTTTAGAATGTCCAAAACAGCGGGTTCTGCCTCTCCAAGGAAAGGTTGTAGAAGGTTCCCAGCCTTCTACCTCATCCCTGTTCAATCAAGGAGACTCGCCCGAACTCACCCTTGTCCAGTTCCCACCACCGCTCGCTCCTCTCATTCCTCACGATGACGATCTCGATGAGACTCCAACCAAGAAGGCAAGGACGTCCGAGCCTCCGAAGGTCGGTCCCAGATTGGTTGCGGATGCGAAGTGTGCTGTCCTTTCCTTGGAAGGGAAGATGCATTCAGCAAGGGCGTTCCTCAAGGACCTTCAGGCCTGTGCTTCCGGTATGAAAGTGTATATCGCGTCCCAACAAGACGAATGGGATAGGGTGAAGGCGGTGCTGAATTTATTGTAGGGATCCTTCCATCCGTTCCTCCTGTAGATAACCGCGTCCGTCGTGTACTAATAGCATCTGTATGTCCGTGTCTGTTTCTGCAGATCCTAGAAGTTTTAAGAAAAGGAACCAAGTCAGGACTAAGAATAGATATAATGAAAGTAAGGAGTGAAATAGAAACCGAAACTGTATTGCAAGATTCCGCTCGACTTTTCTTCTTCGTTCTTCTGTCGCTTCTATACCACCGGATCCCAAGAATCAATATTGGACAACTCTATAAGAATAAGAAGGAGATAAGGAATGAGCATAGTGTCTTTTTCACGTTCAAAATGAATGTCCAGGTATGAGTCGTTGACACACAAAAGCGAGATGTTACTTTTTCTTTGTGTGTTTTGTGATTTCTTATTTATTTTATTAGCATTTTAGTTTCTTATGTTTTGGGTGAGGGAGAGAAAGATGGAGAGAGAGAGAGAGAGAGAGAACGTCTAAGATCTGGTAGATGATGTGGTCCTTGTGAGTCTCTGAACGAAAACTGGGATAGAAACAGAAGGCTCCGGATGAAAACCAGGATAAAACTTATATATTACTTTGTTCAGGGAGTGTCTATGCATCTGAGGCCATATCTCCTTCATCTTCCTCTGCGTCGTACGCGTCTAGAGCTTCCTTTTCTAATCCGGTAAGGTCCATAATTGGGATCTTGATCCCTGTTCTTGGAAAATGAAACAACCTTGAAGATAGCTTCGTCAAAGATTGGCCTCTAGGCCTCTCTAGGTTGCACATGTTGTAACCATCAAGGAATGTGGGGATTGAGCAAGGCTCAGGATCTTCAAGGGGAAAGACCAAGAGAACCAAAC
>JBBPNW010000641.1:0-14838 GCA_038091115.1 Rubroboletus rhodosanguineus
ACCAGCACTGCCTGGTGTTTGGCCAGGCTCGAGCCAAGCCTTCTAGGCCGGGCTAGGCCCATAACATCATCACCGGTAAGGGTGTGTGCGTGGGTTGCATGCTAACCGTTTCAACGGACAGGCGTGGAAAACCAACACATGTGATGGTAAGCTACTGGCTCGGGCGGGGGGGTGAACGTGCCTTGAGTCACTGATCCGGCTATCACGGTCCTGGGTGATGCATCAATGCCTGGGACATGGGCTGGCCGGAAAACAATGTTATGAGCTTAGGGTCACACCCGCAATCGGATTTCAATCGCGAACTAATGGAATGTATCCATGTACATTTTTGGTGTCCAGTCCTAGTGCCAGACACAATAGTAATTTCCATAGTATACATCAGGCATTTCGCAATGTGCATCATGAAAAGTCTACGTGACAACATTAATTATAGCCCGTCAGAATACTGAGATGATGTGAATACGAAGGTTAACTACATAGTAGCTATGAGAAATGACAAAGTAAGACAGATGATGATTGCTAAAGACACTGTAAAGCAACCTTTCTTCCATTGTAAAGAATATCACACCCTTACTATTTACGAGGATAACAGAGTACAATAACTGAAACGATACAACTCCAAAGGGCACGTCATCAGTCCTTCCGTCGCCGGCTTGCCTTTTCTGTTACCGTGGCCGGTGCCAGCGTGATGTTATTACACGCGGATGTCACAGATGGTCACGTCTTGCAGCGTGAGCCAGTATGTATGTGGAACTTAAATAAGGTGTATTATATGTGTGTAATAAAAGTCTCGGATTAGTAGACTAATATTTAAACTAGTTATTATAGTGGCGTTCCTGACGTTGCTAAGTAGTGACATAACGTTAGTGCAGGACAAGCCGTCGAGCGTGTCCGAATTCGGAGTCAGCACGGTCTCGATAGGCCACTTCAAATATCAAAACTGCTGAACCCACGCTCCCTTGTTGCCCCCGCGTCCACTGTGAGTCCCACCCACCAGCTTGACTTCCACCGTATCTAACATCTTTCAGCCTTTCTGAATCATACCCACTGTCGACATGGGCCAAGACGAGAAGAGCCACCAGCAAGACCCCGTCCCTGCTGAGAAGCACGAGTTCGCTCAGCTGCAAGTTCAAGAACACGACGAAGAGTCCGTTCCCCTCAGTACCGAAACTGAGCAACAATCGCTCGACCGTGGCCAGTGCCCCGGGTCGCTCCCAACGCCTGTTACGACCCCGTCCAAAATCCAGCGCGCCAAAATTCCTGCCGCTGCGATCATCCCTGTATGGATAGTCCTCAGTTCGGCTGTCATCCTATACAACAATCGCGTGTACAATACCTATGGATTCCGCTATCCTGTCTTTCTTGTCACTTGGCACCTCACTTTTGCCGTCAGTCTATCTGTCCTTCCTTTGTCGTTGCCATCTGACACATTTATGAGATAGACTATTGGCACAAGAGTGCTTCAGCGTACTACCAATCTCCTTAATGGTGTCAAAGACGTCCACATGTCTCAAGCGATGTTTATGCGCTCCATCCTCCCTATAGGGCTGCTATTCAGTGGCAGCCTCATCCTCAGCAACACTGCGTATCTTTATCTCAGCATTGCATACATCCAGATGCTCAAGGTATGCTCAGCTCCACCTGTTGAACATGCTCCACCTCTCTATCTCCACTCACATGTGTCCGGCGGCGCTGACTTGATAATCGTAGGCTTTCACACCGGTCGCGATCCTTCTTATCTCGTGGATTATCCAGATAAAGGAACCAAATCGGCGTCTGGCTATGATCGTACTCATGATCTCGTCAGGTGTTGCCCTCGCCTCCCACGGAGAGCTTCATTTCAACTTGACTGGATTTTTGACGCAAGCCACTGCTGTTGCCGTACGTATCGCCGCACCAATCCCTGGTGCACCGTGATTAACGCTGATATGGATCCAGTTTGAGGCGTCCCGTCTGGTCATGATCGAGATCCTCCTCCATGGGCTCAAGATGGATCCCCTCGTATCTCTGTACTATTATGCACCGGTCTGCGCCGCTATCAATCTCCTCGTTATTCCCTTTACAGAGGGTCTCGCACCATTCTATGCGATCGCCGCTGGCGAGATTAGCTGTGGGGTCCTTATTTCCAATGCTATTGCGGCGTTTTTGCTCAATATTGCCGCCGTCTTCTTGGTGGGTGCCGGCAGTGGCTTAGTATTGACACTGGCGGGCGTGTTGAAGGTGGGTTCTATTTTTGTACGTTTGAATGACGAACGTTTTGAGCACGCATTTTTCATCAGGATATTCTACTTATTGTTGGTTCTGTGCTTCTGTTCGGAGCACCTATCACGCCACTGCAAATTTTTGGTACGACTTTCACGATTGATTCTCACGTTCACACTTTGAATGATGGATACTAGGCTACTCTGTCGCGCTGTGCGGGCTTATCTTTTACAAGACGTGCGCCGGAAAGTGATGCGGTGCGGTATTATCCAAACCGTCATATCTTTCGCCGCGCTAGAATGTTTTCTAATCGATTTCCTTCCTCTGGACTCACCAGATGTGGGGAAAAAACACCCTAGTCAATATTCCTGTCTGCGAATGCTTGCAGTTTACTTGAGTTACTTGTCTCACTGTTCTCTCCTTCAAGGACTTAGTTTTCATCGTGTTTGATATCTCGCTCGCTACACATCATGTATCTCTACATGTTCATCTTGATACCATCTACAGTATAGAAGAGACGTTATCTATTGTTCGGAGTACAAATAAATATTACTAAGTGCAGGATATGATCTCCCCTAACTTGCCTCGTGCAGGGTGTGTATCAATTATTACATGTCACCATGCTTTGACAAGGTTTCTGGGGTTTCTAGGGCAAGCACAATGAACAAAATTGCCTTTTTTTGGTTGAGAGTCCAGGCCTAAATTCAAAGTTGAGCAAAGTTGGTAACCAGCAAACCCATTACATACTTACCATCCATGTGAGAACATGATAGGACAACCACTACTAGCATCAGTACACAAGCATGGAAGACAAAGATATCAGTAAGAACGCTGCCAGTAGTATCGTTAACAGTGCCACATGGTAAAAAATACGTGAAACCGAATATGTAACTATAGGCTGTGAGTGCAACGCATCCAGCAAGGTGTTTGCTACCGTCAGCTAGCGGCATTTCCGAGTCCTCACACCACGAATATTGGCACCGAAGCCACTTACTGGGGTCATCCCCATATAGGTGATAACGGCCACATCCGTAGTGAAGCCCCCTGCGGATGAAATAGAGCCGACAAAAGCCGTAAGATGAGTAGCCAGGGCTGAGGCTACGAGTTGGAACGAGCAAAACCGAGGCAGGATTGGGTGAGATATTAAAGGCTGGTCGTTACCCCCGTGTCACCTCCCGAATGATGCGGCTTTGACGCCGCAAGGGCGTCCAAATTGAGTCTGAAGTGTGCATCCTCCTACAATGCGAACGCTTGCAGTCACTCTCTTGTTCTTTCTACACTTTGTTGACGTGGACATAATTTCAAACGTGTGACCGAGTGAGACAACTATGTGTGACATGTGTGATTAATCCGAGGTACCCTTCTACTCGATGTTTCTCCGAAAGGTCAGCTGAGTACACCCGGTTTCCAACCACTAGGACACCCGAAACTGTTGAATTAGAGTTTCACGATGGCATCCGTGGTTGCACGAAACAAGCAAGCGCCTCCACACCGAAACGTCAACTGAGCTCGTTTGCTTTCTAAAACCTTTTGTCACATCTTAGCTTCACCGACGTTGTCGACGATTCTGACGTTGGAAGTTTCACCCTCGTTCTAACAAGTGACGAATGCGCCGAGTGTGAATCCACGAGTCGAGTGCCAGAGTTTTGGATACCATTCTTGTCTCCGTTTGAGTGTTCTGAGCAACGAACGAGCGAGTCGAGCGGTAAGGAAATACAAAGTACACGTACCACGAGCTTGTGTCTCCTATTCACCGATATTTTGGCAAGCGAATAACACGGGTCCGCGTCGCGCGATTCGGGAGAGAAACTGATGGAGGAAAGCATGTCGTCCCCGGAAAAGTCTAATTGAAATGATGGTGTAGTTCTATATTTAGTAGTATGCGACTCGTTGACCGAGACGACGAAAGTGGTGATAAAAAGTGCAGAAGAAAGCTGGAAGGGTCGCAGCGAAACACTTGCAATACTGTACGATGAATCGAGGAGAGGTGACCTCTGCCAGTGGAAGGTATGGCTGAAAACACGCTGGCCTTGCCCACGTCATGTCGATGACGTACGTTAGATGCAGCAATCAACTGTCACTGGCGGGCGCGCAAATCGAACAACTGCATCACGGCCCCGGGGTAGAAGACTAAAAACTGGAGTTGCATGCGAGGGCTACCGGCGGTGAAGCTGACAATGTTAGCCAGGGTACACGGTATTGTTAGGGACTCAAGAAAGAGACCAGAGATGGTATTCGAGTACTCAGGCTTGTCGATACACAACACGCGGCCCTGGGCTAGAAGCAACGAGCTTTCATTCCAATTCTGACGGGCCTGAAGGTGTCAAATAGCACAGACAGTCACTTTGTTGGATCTCTTGGTGGTCTTTCAGGAGAATTTGCATGGAATAAGCCTAATAGAGTGGGGCATGATGTCAGGCAGACCGTGTTGGGAGGGCCCGTGGAGCAGAGGGATGGGTGTGCTTTCTGTTCTTGTCCAGAAAAGGAGTACATAGTGGAGATCTGTACATAAGCGACCGATCAAGAAATGCAAGCGAGTAAAGGGCCAGCGCTGTTGACGTACAACAAATACTCACTCAAGTCTTCTCCTTTCCCGTTCACTCTTTTGTCTTCTCTCCACCATGTATGCCCTAGTTTTTTGTTCTGCTCCTTCATTGCTCACTCTTGTCCTAGGTCCGACGTCTCCAACGCCAGCTCGGCGACGACGACCACGTTTGAAACTGCCCTTGCTTTTAACGCCATTGTATTCGGTATCGAAATCGCCGCATTCACCCTTCTTCGTCCGTACTTCAAAGCCGTATATGAACCTCGTACAGTCACCCCAGTCGACGAGTGCGCTCCTCCATGCTGACTTCATGCCGCCCCTGACCCTCGTTTTATCTTACAGTCAACGTGTCCGGCCATTCAAGACTGGCTTGTTCACTTGGCCGATCGCACTCTACAGGGCTAACTACCAAGACATCCAGCGCGTCAACGGGCCCGACGCCTATTTCTTCGTCCGATTTCTTCGCGTAATGATTCGCGTGCTCGTTCCTATCTGGATTATTTCCTGGATTGTACTTTTGCCTGTTGCTTCAGTCAACAATTCCATCCCCGGGAACTCCGGACTGAGCGAATTTACGTTTGGAAGCATTGCGTCTAATCACAAAGAAAGATATGCCGCCTTCATCATCCTCGTCTGGCTCTCAACTTGTGAGTAGTCCATATGCGTTTCCGATGCTGACCCTGTTCTTAACACAATTTGTGGGTCATGCGTAGTTTGGATATATTGGAATATCAAGCACGAAATGAGCCACTTCATCAAAGTCCGGCAGCTCTATCTCATCGACCCCGTGCACTCTCGTTCCGCTCAAGCGAACACTATCTTGGTTTCTGGCATTCCTTCCAAGTACCTGTCTGAAAAGGAATTGACACAGCTGTATTCGCGATTCCCGGGTGGCGTGAAAAAGGTCTGGATCACTCGGTATGTCATCCTCCTAGAGCACGAAGCCATTCACTTACATCGCATATATCCGTACCTTTTCAGTGATTTGAAGGAGCTACCCACCGTTTATGATCGTCGTCTCGCCGCATCCGGGAAATTGGAGTCTGCTGAGACTACCTTGCTTTCTACTGCAGCCAAGCTTCGCGCCAAGGCACTCAAAAAGCACGGTAACGATGCCTTATTCCCCCCAGAGTCCGCCGATGACGCTGAACGTAACCTCACTCTCGCCGAGAGACTCGTTCCACGCGCCAAGCGTCCTACTCATCGTCTCCCCGTGGGATTCATGCCCTTCTCCCTCCCTTTTATTGGCCAGGAGGTCGACACGATCGATTGGTGCCGGAGCGAGATTGCCACGACCACTGCTCTGCTTCGTCAAGCTCGCAGGACTATATCTCGAGAATCTTATCTCCCAGCTTCTGACGATGTCGCGAGTGGGAAGGACAGCTCCGAACAGTCGTACCCAGCTCTCAACTCCGTTTTCATCACCTTCAACCAGCAAATCGCAGCACACATGGCCTATGGTTCGCTCGCGCACCACGCGCCATACCATATGGCTGATCGGTACCTGGAAGTCTCGCCCGAAGATGTTCTCTGGGGTAACCTCGGCATGAATCCGTACGAGAAGCGTATTCGGATGATAATTAGCTATGCAGCAACCGCCGCGTTGATCATCCTCTGGGCGTTCCCTGTGGCATTCGTCGGTATTATATCTAACATCCAGGGTCTTTGTGTCCGCGAGAGTTGGCTCGCATGGCTCTGCCAAATCCCCCCAGTGGTCCTTGGTATCATTCAGGGTATCCTGCCCCCAGTTTTGCTGGCGGTTCTCATGATGCTCCTTCCCATTGTTTTGAGGTTATTGGCTCGCTTCGAGGGTATCCCTACCCGCACGGGATTGGAACTTAGCCTGATGACGCGTTACTTCATCTTTCAAGTAATCGTAAGTGTTCCTCCCTATCGAAGCACATTCTATTCATCTTGCGGTTCATAGCACTCATTCCTTATCGTCACCCTGAGTTCTGGAATTATCGCTGCCCTCCCAAGCATTCTTCAGAATCCCAGTTCCGTTGCAAATTTGTTGGCAACGTACCTTCCCCAGGCGTCAACTTTCTTCCTCACGTACGTTTTTTTCGCGTCCTTATTTATTACTGAGTGTTTATCCATGCTGAACAGGTACATCATTCTGCAAGGACTTTCGGGATCTGCGGGTGGTTTCCTTGCCATTGTTCAGTTGGCTGTGTATTATGTGATGCTGTTTATTCTCGGGAGCACTCCTCGCTCTATCTACAACATCAAGTTTGGTCCTCGAAGCGTTGCATGGGGCACTTTATTTCCTGTTACCACACTCCTCACTGTTATCAGTCAGTTTGCACATAGCTCGCGGAACTCCGTTGCTCACGATTTGTATAGCTCTCGGCTACTCCATCATCTCTCCAATCATCAACGGTCTTGCTGTTTTCGCCTTCTTGCTGTTCTACCAACTCTACAAATACCTCTTCTTGTACCAATACACCCAACCACCGACCACGGACACTGGAGGCTTATTCTACCCTAAAGCCATTCAACATGTGTTCGTGGGCATGTACGTCCAGCAGATCTGTCTCTGTGCACTCTTCTTCTTGGCTCGGGATGAAAATGATAAAGCAAGCGCCATCCCAGAAGGTATTTTGATGGTGATATTGATCTTCCTGACTGTCAGTCAGCCCTTTTTTTGATCGCCAAACTTCGTTTCGCAGCGCTGATGCACTGGTCTGATAGGTTGGATTCCATCTTGTGATCAACAACTCCTATGGCCCACTCATCGACGCACTTCCCCTCACCATCGCTGACAAGGCCTACAAGTCCGAAGACTCACTCGAGGACGACAATGGTCGCAGGTCAGACGAAAAACGTCGCGACACCGTCGACTCCGCTATCGGTGCCTCCACCTCCACCTCCGACCCTGGTCCCTCGCAATCCCTCGGCCCAGAAAGCCCTGCGCAAGCCCAAACGATCATCCAGCAGGGGCGCAGTTCCGACTCGTCGCACGATGCCAAATCCGATGCTTACTTTGACGATCTCCACTTTTCCCGACACGCGGACGGGGCGGTAGATTATGGGTTTGCGCACCCTGCGCTCGCGCGCCCTCAACGCGTAGTTTGGATTCCGGAGGATACACTCGGGCTGGGGAAGGAGGAGGTCAAAGCGAACGAGGCGTCGGGTGTGTTGGCGACGACGGCGGGGGCGAGTATGAACAAGGGAGGGAGTGTGAAGGTTCAGGCGGCGCCGGTGGACTTGAACAAAGTTTGAGGGAATGTTGAGTGTGGTGATTTTTGACAGGTTGTGCGTGGTCCGGCTGTGATCTTGCTTCTCCTTTTTCTCTTCCTTGTTGTTTTCCACCGCTCAAGCTTCAAGCAGTCATAATATCTCGACGTGCATCTTTACGTTTTGTCTATATCAGTGCGCCTCTCCACTGCGCTCTTGTCCATTTTGTAATGACACTATGTTACTAACATGCATTCGCGGTTGTTGATATATTGTTCAGTACTTTCAGTTCCCTAATGTGCACGAATTCATGAGTGATGATAAGAACCTGCAGAAATCGAAAATCGATGAGAAAGCACCCATGTCACACCGCCGCACGATTACTACTTCATAATGAAACCTATGATATGATATTACTGTAACAGATTTACATGTACGCACAATGGGCAAGGAATTGACTACCAAGTACAAAGCAGGAGAACAGACAGAACACTCGGTCCCAAAATGCCATGTCTAAAAGTCCAGATAATCCTTTCCCGCGCCCCATGTCTGCGCACCAGTGCCTGCCGTCCCGTATGGGTCCTCGGGTACTGCACCTTCGACATCTTTGAACGAGAACTCGCGCTTGAACTTTGCTTCGAGAGAAGAGAGTGTAGCGATGAGCTTTGTGCAAGCTTGTTCGAGCACTGCCTGCGGAGTGATGGTGCCATCTGTCTGAATTTTGAGGAGAAAGTGGGGGTGGAGTGGGTGTGGAACTTTGTAGCCCGCAAAGAGGACTTGGGGCATCGAGAGCACTTGGCTGTAAATGCGTAGGTTGACAGAACGGGGATTACGATGCCAACGGAGAGGACAGAGAAAAGCGGTACGTACGCTCGGAGCATATTACCCAACGTATGATCTTGCTTGACAACTTTGAACGTGGCAGCGTTTGGAATTTTAGTGTCCTCTGTTACTTCGACCCTGAAATGGGCATCATCCGTTGACAATGGGCTCGCGATCATGGGCACGAAACACGCACGGTTTCTCACCATCTTCGAGAACGTATAGCTCGAATCGGTTTGGTACATTCATGATGGGCGTTCACCACAAGTTGCGCTCTGGATACACCACGGCGTATCCAAAGTCCTTGGTACAGCAACTGGCAACGAAAGGATTCAGCGCACTATTCTGGAGACGACATGACAATGTAGAATGAGCTCAGAACAAAGTTTGTTTTCATGACAGAGTTCATCGACAATAAATATGGGCTCGTGGCCCCATCCTGTTCGTTTCCATTAGCCTAGGATATCCTCACCTTAAGTAGTGAACTGGAGGTGTGGCGCAAAGCCTGAATTTAAACCCCGATAGAGCTTGCCAATCAACCTCGTCTACAGAAACGGTAGCGGTAAGCCTGATATCGACAACCTCTCTTCAAGGTCAGTTCACAGTCGTTCAGTGTCTTTTTCATCCAGAATACGGTCCACGCGACCGTGGGGGTCGATGGGATGCATATATGCGTGTGATCGGTTGGGATGCATAGCTGGATGGATTGAACGCTGCTCGGATGGACTCAGATGAATGTGTATTCATTGAGATTTCTTTGGCTTTATACAGAAAATGCCGACCCACCTCTCGAAGACTCGCAAGCACCGTGGCCATGTCTCTGCCGGTTACGGCCGTGTTGGGAAACACCGTAAACACCCCGGAGGTCGTGGTCTCGCTGGTGGTCTGCACCATCACCGGTATGTCTCTCGGATTTGGCTTTCTGGAATTACTTGCAAACGATGCCCTACCTGGCGTGTAGTATCAACATGGACAAGTACCATCCTGGTTACTATGGTAAAGTGGGTATGCGCCGATTCCACTTGACTCGCAACGCACAATGGCGGCCCATCATCAACGTCGACAAGCTGTGGACACTTGTTCCTGAAGAGGAGAAGGAGGGACTAACAAAAGACTCCAAAGTTGTCCCAGTTATTGACATTCTTCACCATGGATACGGAAAGGTGTTGGGCAACGGAAAGTGAGTTAATTGCGAGTTTCTCAGCCCGAATCTCGTCCGACAGTTCATGCAGACTACCAAAACTGCCGTTCATTGTGAAGGCACGCTTTGTCTCCCGGAAAGCCGAGTGCGTGTCTAATTTTGTAGTTGCTTCACGTGGTCCTGTGCTGACGCTATTGGCAGGGCCAAAATCAAGGAAGCTGGTGGAGTTGTATCGCTCGTTGCATAGCTGTTGCTGGTCCGATTTCGTCTGTTTTCACTACTTTCCCGACTACCACGTCCATGACCCGACATCCAAGCAACATAGCACCCATGACACATACTCCGTGCTCTTCTGCCGTGTGACTAAGGGATGACTGTTTGTGTGAACTTTGAAGCGTGACTGCCGAGAAGCCGAGTTGTAATCAAGTCCGAAAGAACCTGATTGGCTGGGGTGGATGACAAGCCCGGCCACAGGCCCACAGGAAGCACTGACGTCGGGAATGCCGTCCATCTCGACCTGGTGTGCGTCCTTTTCTTCTCTCCCTCCCACCCATATTTCATGTCATCTCATTTCTAGATCATAGCCAATATTCTACCTGGAATCGCACTCGCCGCATCCAAGCCTCCCCTTTTCTCGCACGCACCGAAACCAACACCTCCCGCGCAGCCGCTGCAATGGCCCAGAACGGCGCAGTGGTTGTCAGCATGGCTCCGGCAGATACCACAAACAAGAAAGAGTCCAAACAGCTCTTTGGCCCTGACATCGGTGTCGTCAATAACACCCCAGCATGGGCACACTCCGTGGGAATGAACGCTACTGCGGACTCCCTCTCTGCAGATGTCATCAAGGGTTGGATAGCGAAGAGCAAAGAGGTCATACCCACCCTTACCTATACTTCCTATCTAACCCCATTTCAGCCCTCTCAACCTACCACCACCCTGCAAGCCCTTGTCAACCTCAAGCGGCCGACCCTCCGCTTGGTCCCACTCACTATCGCACCCGGAGATGATCCTGATCAAGCAGATTCTCACCATCACCATGGTTTGGAATTCGAGTACGACTGTGATGCACCAAAGTGCAAAATTGACGTAAATGTGATCCTCCCCGCCGACCACCCTCTCGCCGAAAACGTCGACTCTCGTGGTTTCTCCCGTATCCTTGTCTTCCAGTCCGTTGTTGATGGTGGCTTTGGTAAACTCCTTAAATTGGAGGAAGATGCTACTTTAGAATTAGGCAGATTCGAACAGTCCGTTCTCCCGGAAGACGCGGCGCCGGAGAAGCCCCCTGCCGACGCGCAAGCCACAGAACCTGCCGTTTCGACCCCTCGCAACGGTCACCAGAGAAAGCGCTTCGCAGCCTTCCGCTTCCGCAAACGGTCCGGTGATCGTGCTGCATCTGGTCCCGCCTTGGCCGTCGTTGATGCTGACGCTGCCAATACGTCTGCGGAATCCGAAAAGGATAAAGGGTCCAAGGATGAGTCCAAGGATGACATGCGGGAAGGTGTCAGGGTTACTATCCGTTTGTCCGCCTTGGACGAGGAGGGTATGGATGTGCCCACCGTCAATGAGCAGACCACGTATCTTCACATCGTCCACTTGGGTACACCTCCCACCGCTGACGAAGAAGACACCAGACCGTGGGTTGTCAAAGTTATTAAACGCGAGGCAACAGTTCGTGTTTATTTTCCATTGTTGCGGACCATCTTACCCAGTATTGCAGATTGGCCCGCACACATTCCATCTCCACGAGATTTACGGTCTTGCTGCCCAGTCGTCTACCCCAGTCCACCCTCATACCTCTTCACCCACAAGTGCAGACGTTCATACCTACCCACCTGCCGCAAGTCCTTCTATACCTGCAACTGTTCATGAGGACGAGCCTTCCTCAGAGTGTCTGCTCTGTCTCTCTTCTCCTCGCGAGGTTATCCTCCTTCCGTGCCGTCACCTCGTAGCTTGCAAGGAATGTGCAGTCAACATGGTTGAATTCGGCGCGGGAGGCAACATTGTACACAATGGAGATAACAGTGCACCCGCGAACGCCGGTGAGAATGCTACTGCCGGAGAGGGGGCCAGTGGCGCGGCAAACACGAGTGGTGTGCCTGAACGGACTAACCCACCGACTGTCCCCGTCCCGAACCCGCGTAGGAAACGCAAGGCTAAGGGGTGGTTCTGTCCTGTTTGCAGACAACGTCAGTCTCTTTCATTTTTTTTTTCATGAAGTTTCCAACATGTCTGATCTGGTCGTTTGCAGCTTACACGTCCCTCCTGCGCATTTCCACGACGCCACTGACGAAGGACCTTTCCGACGACGAGAATCGCGGGTCTACCTCCATCGATGACCCCGAGAACGAGCATGAGCAGGAGAACGAGAACGAGCAGGAACAGGAACAGGGGCACGAGGTGAACAACGGCACTGACACTCCTGGGCCCGCCCCCGCGAACGGTGAACCCCTCGCGGCGCCAGGCGGCATGATGAACACATTGCGTTCTGGGTTGCGCAACCTTACGCACGGCAGTGCGACTCGCCTAGAGAGCGACACCCTTCCGAGAGATGTCGAACGTGGGCCCGGCTCTGAGACCATTGCCGCTTGATCGATATATGACATTAACTTTGGACGGATGGTTGTGTTTTATGTATTCCTCTCTGCACTCGTGCTTGCTATGCCCGTTTTCAATATGTACTGTAGTGCCATCGACTACTGTTGTTGTTGTTATCTTGTTTCTTTTTGTTGTTTTCTTTCTTTGCACTGTCGAGTCAACTGGGTACTGGTACTGCTGGCATACGCGCCAGACATGGACCAGATTGTGGTCACCTCACCCCATTCCCTTTTCTCCATTTTGCGCCCTGTGATCTAGTTAGAGCGTACTCTTCGATGAATGCCCAAGTAATACGCTAGTGTGAGCTTACATGGTTGTCTTACTACATCTATCGGAAGTTGGTGGCCTATCAAGTGAGTCCTGGGTCCCACACGTCTTCAAGTTTCAAGGACTGGCTTCAGGCAAGAAAACCCTTCCATCTTTCACTCGAACCTAGCTATTTCTCATAATGCATAGCATCGGGTGTGTATTTCGCGCGCTCATTTATTATTCTTGTCGGCACTGCCCCTGCCCTGGTCCCACTGGAACGCAAACTTGGAACTACCCTTCGTTCAACTTAGCACCGTCGTTCTATGGAATCGGCAAAAAGGCGCATCCTTGACATTGTATCCACATCCCAGCGCGTCATCAGTACTGGGACTCAGTATGCCAGTTGCAGAGGGTTCAGGGGCATCCCGTCCTGTCACTTTCGGCTGGAGAAGGAGATGCAGAGGATATCTGTTGCGGCCGAGGGCATGCTAGGAGTTCTCAGCAAGTCTTCTCTCCCAAACAGCCCTCCACTTGATGATCGACTTCAGGAGTGGTTTTCAACCGATGAACCACTCACATGTCTGGACACGTTGAATCAGATGGAGGGGATGCTCCAGAGCGATACTTGGATCAACACGATGAAGAACTTTGCGAACACCCTACGCTCCTCACCCCCGGAAGACAAGATCAGTGCGGCTGTCAAGCTCTTTGATTCACGAAAGAATTACTTTCATTTCTTGTTGACGACGGACCTCTGGCGAGTCTCTCACTCAGGGAACTTGTATCAATTTGTGAATGAGGTCATTTCTCAGGAATTACGAGGAGCCTCGACAACAACCGCGAGCACGGGGTTCGGCTCACGCGCAAGACGGACCAGCTGTCGAATTAGTGCTTGAGCCGTGAGTGGGCATGCGTTGTGGCGTGATGTTGCTCAAGCTAGCCATTCAGCAGTACTACGAAAGTCGATCGGGCCATAAACAGTGTTCTGACACCAGACGAAGGGAGGGTGGACGACCGTGCGTGCATGCCTGTGTTACACAGATAGAGGATTGAATTGCATTCACAGCAAGGAAACTGGATGGTATACTGCGGTGGCTCGATGGATTGAATTGCACTGCCAAACAGGAGGAGATTCTCTCATTGCGCCAACCTGATACGTGCACATGGTTGAATTCCACATCCGAATACGAGTCTTGGAGAAATAGTGATGATTCATCCTTGTGGTTGCAAGGAAAACGTGCGACGCTCAACCCTATATGAAAATGTTTGTGACTGATAGGACCTGATTGCAGCCGGTTCCGGGAAGACAGTATTGGCGTGCGCTTTCAACTCGCATCACATATCGGTGCTCACTTTGATTCTAGGTCGTTCGTGGTTGATTCACTCAAAAACCAGCGACGCGATGGAGAAACCTTGGCATTATTCTACTGTGACTTTCGAAACGATCGTTCCACGAGTGCTGCCGAGGTGATGCGATCGCTCCTTTCGCAATTGTTCCGCCACATCCGTAATGGAAATATCGATCTCGGAGAACTGGTAGATGACCTAACCAGAGAAAAGGATGGTGACACACCCATCCTCACTGACGTCAAATATCTTGCTACCTTTGTGTCCCAGACAGCAAAGCAGTTCAGCCGTCAGCCGCTGGTTGTAGTCGACGCTCTGGATGAGTGCAAGGACGTCGAGAAGCTTCTTGATGGTCTGCTTATCTTGGCTAAAGGTAGTTTGCGACTCTTCGTTACTAGTCGACCCCTCCAGACTATCAAGGACGGTCTCCGTGGTATCCCTTCTATCTCGATGGATGAAATGGCGAGCGCGGTCTCGTCAGATATTGCGTTGCATGTCACGAGGGAACTTGATTCTCGTCGACGGTTAAGAGACCTCGAGCTCGGCGTCAAGTTGGAGATTCATACCATCCTGTGTGACAGGGCGGACGGCATGTAAGGCCTGTCGCTGTATATCTTCAACCTCACGCTCATGATTTCAAGGTTTCGGTGGGTCCAATGTCAAATTGACACGTTGAACCAATGTGCAACCAGAGCGGAGGTCCGAGAAGCTCTCGATAACCTGCCAATCGGTCTCGAGGAAACATATCGGAGGA
>JBBPNW010000642.1:0-14831 GCA_038091115.1 Rubroboletus rhodosanguineus
GGCTTTTTGGTTATTTTCCGTGCTTTCACCTTTGCGCTGACCGTTCACAGGGATTTTACTTCTCTCCCCTTCGATCGGCATACCCTCGTCCTCTGCGACCCGTTTATCAAACGTGACATTTCGCTCAACGGATATGGCGCAGCGCTCTTCGCTGTAAATGCGATGTGCGCCACTTTTGGCGTCAAACCCAACCCAGCACCCTTTGCGTGCTCGCGCATCAAGCTTCAATCCGGTCGCATCGTGTACCCATACGTTGGCCCCCCACTCTGGTAAGTGGCCTATATGCGGTTTCTTTCCATTGAGTAACTTGTATGGCGTTTTGCCATCGAGTACGCGTGATGCGGTTCGATTCTTTACCCATACGACGTGTGCTAATGCCTCTCCCCAGAGGTTCTGTGGGAGATGAGCTGCGTGTCCGACGGCACAGACACGTTCCATCAGCGTACGGTTAAGGCGTTCGGCGACGCCGTTGTGCTGAGGGGTATCGTGGGTGGCAAGCTTTCGCTCTGTTCCTTGTGACTTTAAGTAGCAATTGAAATCTTCACTTAGATATTCTCCCCCACGATCCGATCGAAGGCGTTTGATAATGGCGCCCTTCTGGGTCTTTGCCCACGCAGTGTACGACCTATAGGCCTCGAAGGTATCCAACTTGGTGGCGAGGAGGTGAAGGTGAGTGTATCAGGTATAGTCGTCCGTGAACGAAACATAGAACTTTTTGTGTCCAGGGGTTTGTATATCAGAAGGTCCCCATACGTCGGTATGTACCTCATCCCCGAAACATTCGCAACATTTTGGCTCACAGACTTTCCCAATAGGTTTGCGGCTCGCTTTTCCGTACTCGCATGCCTTGCACTGACCCATAGTCGTGTTCATGGGGTCAAGCTTAACCCCCTCAACCATGCCTTTCGCTAGCATATCACGAATCATGCTCGGCGCGATGTGCGACAACCGGGTATGGAGTTCTTCCATCGTGAGAACTTCGGTAGTATCAGCGGCACCCGCAAAAGGCCGTTTCGTGGTGCGTTTTACTCAATACAGACCATTACTGACGGGAACTTCTCCAACTAGTTTCTTGTGGGAGTCGAAGATACGACATACGGAGTCGCGAAATAGCGCCAAATATCCCGTGGCAGCCAGTTTGCTTATCGAGACCAAGGTAACGCCCATCGTTGGAGTGTATAGCACGTTCTTTAACTGAACTCGTGCCTTGGAATTTCCGTTGGGGATCTCGATGCTCAGGTCTCCACGTCCGATTGCATTGAAGGTGTGTTTGTCAGCTGCTAAGATAGGCTTGGGGGGAATGGAGACGAAGTTGACGAAATGTTCTCAATAGGGAGATAGGTGTTGCGACGCGCCACTGTCGTACAGCTCAACAGTAGTGGCTGGCGATCTTGCTTCGGCGAGGGTAGCGAAAGGTAAAGTACTCGTCGCATCTTGCTCATCGCTGAAACAATTCGAGTTCACTAACCAGACAGCGTCGGGTTCGGTTTCGTCAGTGGCGGCGTTCGCGCTCTTCAACGTCTTCGACTCTTTACTCTTCTTTCCCTTCGGCTTCCACCCCTTTGGCACTTGGCCGTGCTTGCCCCCGCCCTCCTCCCAGCAGTCATAGCTTCGATGACTGTACCAACTGCAGTTGTTACAATCTCCGTCGAATCGTTTGCTTCGCCCTTTTCCCTTTTTAGGGTGACTGGTGTTAAAGGCAGCGTCGTCTTCTTTCGACTTCGGTTTAACGGTCCCCTGTGCGACGAAATGGTCATACGCGTCGGTCGCCATGGACATCAACATTTCAGAGGTGATGCGTCAATTCACCAATCTCATGTTTGACGAGACTGATGTGAGAACGGAATTATAGGAGCGGGGAAGCGATAGAAGATCATGTTAAAGAGATCGTCATCAGAGACTGGGTGTGCTAGGGAGGCGAGTTCTTCACGGAGAACCTTCATTTTGTCGAAGTGATCACGGATATCCCCGCCGTCTTTTAGCTTCAACTCGCCTAGTTGGCGCCTCTTTTCGACAGCGATGGCAATTGAGCGGTTCTCGAATTTGTCCTGGAGCGCTTGGTAGCATTCGACGGCGGTCGGTTTCGAGGTGATGTCAATAAAGAGGGAGTCGGGGATAGCTACAGCGATTTGCTGTTGTACGATAGCATCCTCCATTATCCACCTTTCGGAGGATTCTTCATATTCTCGTACAGCTTGAATTTCAGTTGCTGTCGCTGGTATCCATGCTATGGATTGCCCGTGCGCTGGGCTAATTGGCATTGGTTTCGTACCGATGAGATATCCTATGAGTCCGCGCGCTGTGAGGGACAGCCTAAGTCGGGCCTTCCAAATAGGCCAGTTCTTCCCTGAAGCATCTAGCTTCGGGACTTCTAAAAGCTTGTCTCCAATTTTGGTGCTGGACATAGTTTCGAACGGTGTATTACCCTTTTCGAGCGAAGGAAAAAATTTTCAGCCTAGTTACTGAGCTCGGGGCTCATAACCTGTAGGAGTTAAAGGCTCAGTGGACTAGTAAGAGTCAACTGATATGGTATTACCTGTAGGAGTTAAAGGCTACAGGTTATAAGTATAGTGTGAGTGAAAGTGTAGTGGTAACATACCTCAGTGGACTAGTAAGAGTCAACTGAGGTGTGTGGTAAAGTACGAGCGACTGTAAGTGTCCGAGATTAAGTAAGCCAAGTGGCTGTGTGCGACGTTTGTACTTCAACAGTAATAACCGTGGGAAAGAATGGAAGCATAGAACGGAGATTAAAAGAAGACATACGGTAATGAGTGTGTGAACGAGATGAGATCTCGTGAGAAAAGGAATATAACTAAATAGGGAACGCGTCCGTGAGCGCAAGGAAAAAAAGAGAGAATAGTTACAAGTCCACGTCTATGTTGTGAGATAAGATAACCATGTGGCTTGATAAGATTAGATAAGATTGAGAGAAAAGAAATTGTCACTTCATAACAAATATAACTAAATAGAGAAAGAGCATCTGTGAGCGCGGGAGAAAGGAAAAGAATAGTTACAAGTCCACGTCTATGTTGTGAGATAAGATAACCATGTGGCTTGATAAGATTAGATAAGATAAAGAGAAATTGTCACTTCGTTACAACAACATGATGCAAAACCACCCCAGAAAGACAAACGAATCCAGCGTCATCACATGGGATTGCAAGGAAGAAGAGGAAGTTCTTCTGCTTATATATGGTTTGTTTCTTGCTGGCAATAATCCCATGCAGGCCGAGGAGTGCAGCCAGGTCAGCCTTGGCAGTAATCACTTCTGTCGAATGTGCATGGTGGGCAGGACAAAGGAATACAAAGCAAGCAACATTGGGTACAATAGTTTATTCACTGTAAGACCATACACACTCCCCCCCAAACAATTGTACTGATGAGCATCAATTTTGTTTGTGAAGTGTAGTTGTGTATTGGTTAGCGATGGCGAAAATGTTGCTTGCAAATCGGTCACCTTGACATTGAAAGTGTGTAGCAAAGTGTACTGAAAGTGTTGGATTAGCTTTGGCGAAATCCTAGTCAGACTAGTGCTGGATGTTGACCTGAGAGTGTAGCATTAGCGTTGGCGAAATCCTAGATAAATCTTGCTTCAGTATTGGCCAAATCCTAGTCAGAATGGTCCCATATTAGGCACCCATAACCCACTCTGACCCCAACCCCATTACAAAAATCTGTCTTAATGATTTGGTACACTTGGCTGGTATTGACTAGGTCACACTCAACAAATTAGTGGACGCCTTCACTAATTCAAGGTCACACTCAATGGATTTGGTGCATTTGGACACTAATCAGAAGTGCGCGCTCCATGATTTAGGGTACACGTTCACCAATCCAAGGTCACACTCCATGAATCAGTACCTTGGGTTGCTAAACGGCAGCTCCCACTCGGGAAAGGGCACGCTAGCGCAACCTGCTTGACAGGGCGTGAAGCATGGGTAAGAAGGATAGTACTGTACTGTATACACTAGCTAGCTAAACCCTACAATAGGGTTGGGACTCCCCAGTGAGAGGGTCAACCTACCACAACCTGGAATGTCTCATAATTCAAATGCAGTGAAGTTAAAACTGCCGCAGACTATCAAAATTCACCCAGTTGTGAACATCTCACGCGTAAAACCATATAAAGAAAGATTAACGGGTTAACCTGTGGTTGCACCTGGACCTATCGAAGTCACAGAAGATCGTGACATCAAATGGGAAGTTGATTATATTGTCAACTCCCGATTAAAAAGGAAAAACCTGGAGTACCTCATGCATTGGAAAGGCTATTCCGACAAGAATAGAATTTGGGAGCCAACTGGAAACCTCAAGGGCGTGCAAGACGCGATCCATGACTTCCATGTATTACACCCAAATGCTCCACGAAAATTATCTATGACTTTCGCTCAATTTGAGCAATTATTTAACCCCTACGTCAACCATATGGAGGCAGACCCTTCGAACCTACCTTATGATCGCCTGGAAGTCGATCCCTAATGAGGAGGTAGTGTAACGAAGTGACAATTTACGAAGTGACAATTTCTTTTCTCATCTTATCTTATCTTATCTTATCAAGCTATGTGATTATCTTATCTCACAACATACGCTGGACTTGTAACTTTTCTTTCTCTTTCTCTCGTGCTCACAGACGCTTTCTCTATTTAGTTATATGCATTCCCTCACAAGATCCAATCTCGTTCCCACATATGTCTTCCTTTTAATTTCCGCTCTATGCTTCCATTACGCTCTCACGGTAATCACCGTTTATGCTTCTCTTCCATTCTGCCACACCTCATGTGTGCATCATGCTCTTAATTACCGTCCCATGTAACCATATGTAGTAGTGTACAGCTTGGTCTGTGCGCATATTGTGGAAGAGCTTTAGAGTAGCTCTGTAGGATCTCAGTAATGTCACTATATTAGTATAGTAGGAATGTACCTGTAGGATCTCAGTAATGTCACTGAGGAAAAGACTACAGTACGAAGTGTCTAACTATGGGTGCTTAGGTAAGCTACCAAATATGTAATCAGTAATTCCAACACATATGCCAATAGTATAAAAGCCCTGTGGATTATGACTGGCATCCCCAGTCTAGTTCACTTGGTTTATTCCCTCAAAGACCTTGTGACATCTTCCCTCCATTCCTCTCTCCTAGGATCTTGTGACAGTGACCTAAGGATCTAGCGTTGATCTTTGTGGTTGTTTCAAGTATATAGAGGGATATGCCATTGGCTATATCAGTAAGTCTCTCAGTCAGCATCAGTCAGCATGACTAAGCATATGACATCATGAGTCTAGAGCAGGGTAGAGGGCTCCGACGCCATAGGTCTGGACTGTGACATCATAGGTCACATGATCAAAGTCTAGAGCAGTCTATTAAGACACGTCTAGGTGTGAAGCACAAGGCATAACATCTATAGTAAAATAGGTCTTGTAATGTAGGAAATAGTCCATTAGACAATAAAAAACTAAATAGTTTCAATACTTGGGAGAACTTGATAAGAAGCTGGATGGAGCGGAGGGGGGTGCAAGATTTGTGTCACCAGGAATAGGCGGTGGAGGCATCTGCATGTCAACTATAGGGGTTCCACCTGCCATGGAGGTGGGGCTGTGATCAGTAGCTTGCAGTCCTTGGCTGAGATATTTGCCTCAGCTTGCATCGGGCATGATGTGCTCAACGGCATCAAAATGGATAAATCCCTTTGTTTTGAAGGGCTTTGCATATTTATGAGACTGTGACTAATCAGTGATACCATCTTTGATTGGCATATGTATAATAAAATACACACCTTGAGATACATCTGGAAAAAAAACAAGGTATGATATAGTGCTATGTAGTACTTATAGTACCAGTAGACTCTTTAGACTTCCCCCCTTATTTTAGCACTATATAGACACTAAGTTCTCTCATTAGACCTCAGTAGTAGCCATAGCAGCGTGTGGCAATTGGCAACTAGTTACTACATAGACCACTGTAGCGGCTAGACAGACCACCGTAGCGCTAGACAGACACCATAACTGCTACATGGCACTGCAACCACCAAACCCAATAAACTGATCTAATACAAATCCTCATCGCTAACCCCCTCTATCTCGCCATTGGAACGCCCACAGTCTACCTCAATCTCGATCTCCTTCCCCACCTCCTCCACACCCTGCCCATCAATCTCACTCCCATCCACATCTTGACCGCAGGCAGCCTGCCCGAATTCCTTGATCGCATCTTGGATAACATCGTCCTGGATGGGGGCACCACCACTGATATGGGCTTCCATCTGAGCCACATCAATGCCTGCATGCAATCTGCACTCGATTAGCGTTGTGAAGGCAGCTGACGGATTAGTGCACTCACCTTCCATTGTCGAAAACCTGTTTTAGAATAACAGGCAATATATCCATATCCTTCATCTGCTGGTGAAAGTATTCTAGGGTTTTCATATGGTTGATGTACGTTTGCTTGTAACCGTCCTCTGTGAAGTGAATTGATTCATGCCAGCCGGTAGACCACTCATCGAGCGAGCATTCAATCTCCAATAAAACATTAGTACATGTCCCCCACCTTGAGTGGTGCTTACCGCAGTGAGTGTCAGTGCGAACGCAACACAGGGGAACGGGTCATAATACTCTGACCATTTTACACCGTCGTCTGCCTTGCTTTTGAATAACACTTCATTGATAATTTGTTGAATCGCCTTGTTCTTATAAATCCCCGTGTGGCGAGGGTGGATCTCCTACACAAAAAAAGAAAACATTAATACTAGGATGTCCTGCGGCCGCATCAACTCACCCGGCAGGCAAAGGCCAACTTGAACTTGAGCTCGGCAGCCAGATTCCGGTTGTTCTCTCTGGCAGCAGTTCCATCGCCCATTTCGAACCCATACGAAGTAGTGACAATCGATCGAGCTTTAGTTTTGAATTGACCACGAAAAGTTGAGCTGCACCCGGTGATCTAGAGAATCATTAGTTATCTGTTGTAGCCCGAGGTTGTACTTACCATCTTGATAATGTCTGGATCGTATCCAGGATTCATGGCCTTGTGATAGTCGCAGCTCATGTCCCAGACACCCCGCCCCCACCCGAGCTCAACGTGTGACTCTGGAAAAGGATTCTCAGTAAGTAAAAGCACACGATAGAACTGGGCAGCTGTGTTGATGACGCGCTGAGTAGCAGCATCGTAGTCGGCCGCCTTTGGTCGGTTCTTCACCGTCTTCTTGACCTCAGCAGCACGGCTATAATCATTACCAACGATGGGCTTCAAGTCGGCTTGAAGAATTGGCTTGGTGTCATTGGCCACCTTGGCCACCGCCATGTCTTCATCATCACTGTGCACAATGTGTCGGAGGTGTTTTTTCTGTGTAAATGGGGGACTTCCCATGTCATCTTCTGAGTCCCCGTGGGTATCATGAGCACCGACTGTAACAGTAGCTCTGTAAACGACGATTTAGCATGAGGACATATTGATACATGAACAACTTACTGTTCTATCTCTCTTTCAGGGAATGGAGTTGGCGCACGAACTCTCTTGCGCGTGCTCGTGTCAGGGGGATTCAAGCTGAGGGTATCTAACTTGAGGTGTGGGGGTAGAGTTGGCTCGGACACACGAACACGAGCGGTACCTGGCTAATAAATAAGGGTTAATCAATATAGTGAAGAATTCTAGCAGATGTACCTTGAACAATGATTTTGGAAACATGGGAGGTGGGGGTATATTGCTTTTTCGGGATACCAGTGCTGGGGTGGCTAGATGGGTGCGAGGGAGAGTCAGTTCAAGTCCTCCTGCCTCGCACGATTCAAACTAGTGAATGGTCAGTACACCTGTGCAAGTTTTTCAAATAGAATGTTACCGCTTTGTTGACAACGACAGGCACATTCGTAGTACTAGTAGCCTCCGCTTGAATGGGTTTGGCTTTGAAAGGATCACGTTGAGCTGCTTTCACAGCTTGATCACGCTTTCGGGTACGCTCCTCACGTCTTTTGGCTTTGGCAAGCATATTCTGTTCTTGAGTCAGCTTTTCCTGTTCGATATCCTCTTGAAAAGGATCAGTAATATAATACATAGTGATTATCGTATCTTACCTTGCATTGCCTGAACCTTCACGGATGGCCGTTAGGAACGCCCCCCAAATGCATGGGTGGGGTTTGGTTGGGCACCCTGTGACTGAGATATGTTGTCCAATAATTTCACCATTGAGACATCTGAAATTTAATAAATGATGAAAGTGAGGAGTAGGTAAAGGTAAAGAATGTATAAAAGGTGTGAAGAAAGAAATTGAGTTTGGGAGAACAACGGCCATCTGGTTTAAATACAGTGCTGGGACTGGCCAATGCCTGGCCAATGACTGACAAGTTGTCAGCAAGACTTGGTCGAAAAGCCATCAGAAGGGCTACTGGATGGTAGCTGTAGGGTCATCACACTAGTATTTCGGCTTCCGAGCTGAAAATTTAGTTAGTTTGCAGCGAAACTCATTGTGATACCAAAAAGGCATGGAAATGGAAATGAGCATAATGCCAGTAGGTTGAATAATGGCCAAGACAGGGTTCGTGCATCTAACTGGTATGGGCTAGTATTGACGGTAAGGTCAGTCGAGCTGAAATTTGAACAAAGGGAGCGTACCAGTTTGGAGAACACTGCCCAGTAGTGTAACGTATATAGTTGGTCATCCATAGGGTTGCGGGTGGAGTAGTCGTCAGGACCGACACAATTGGACTAAAAAGAAAAAAAAGAACACGTCGGGCAGTGGACTGACCACCCCTTGTTCTCTCCCTGCACTTTCATATCATTAACCCTATGCCACGCCAGAGTAAATGGCACTCACTTCATAGCTGCCATTTTTGCCAACGAAACTTTTCTACCACTGGTGGGGTACGTCGGCATATTGCACACTCCGAGCAGTGTGGGGCACAACAGGAAGCCCAGGCGCAACACAGACAACTTGCTTATAGAGGGCGGGATCAAGAGTACGACCTGGAAATCGATGGAATCCACCCCCCCTTCGATGGTCGTGTGGATATTGATCAATCTGGAGCTGGAGCTGGAGCTGGGCCAGAAGGGCGTGATGATGCTGCGAGACACCATGAGGATGAGGATGAGCACATGGATGACAGCGAACCCACCTTTCCCCGCTTTGCTGAGATTTTTTCGATGAAGCGTACAGCTGATGTCCTTGGCAGTGAAGCAACGCCATTTGAACGCATGAAGATGTTCCAGGAAGGGTCAGGGGTTTGCTTGTATGCGCCATTTGCAGATCGTGAGGAGTGGGAGCTGGCACAATGGCTGATCAAGAATGTGAACCAGCAGGCAACAGAAGAGTATCTGAAACTACCAATTGTTAGCTTTCGTTGCAATGCTTGATAAATTTACTAACATACCTTCAAAGACGAAGCATCGAATGCGACCATCCTATCGCAGCAACTACACGTTTTTGAAGCTTGTCGACAAACTACCCACAGGCCCAGAATGGTCTTGCCGACTCATTCGTGTTCATGGGGACCTTGGCCTGACGGAAAATAATGTGGCCATTGACGAACCACCAGAAGATGAGCACGAGGAGCTTGAGTTATGGATGCACGATCCGGTAGCCTGCGTGCAAGAATTAATAGGGAATCCTGCATTCGAAGAAAGTATGGCTTACACACCAGAAAGAGTGTACATTGATGAGGAGGGGCAGACTTGCCATTATGACGAGATGTGGACCAGTGATTGGTGGTGGGAAACACAAGTGAGTGATTAATGACCATCGCACATTGGACCATTGTGCATTGGACGCACCTGATGTTCCCTCAGGGACAACTACCAGATGGTGCAACAATTGCGCCCATGATCTTGGCATCCGACAAGACTGAATTGTCACAATTCAAGGGGGATAAAACAGCGTGGCCAGTCTACTTAACAATTGGAAATCTATTGAAGAACATTCGACGTGAGCCGTCACGCCATGCCTCCATATTGCTGGAGTACCTACCGGTCTCGAAGTTGGCATCATTCGAAAACAACTTGGTTGCAGGTTATTGACTCTTCCACTATTGCATGAAGCTTCTCCTTCAGCCTCTTGTGGACACAGGTCGAAATGGAGTTGAAATTGAAACAACCACAAAGATCAATACTAGATCCTTAGGTCACAGCACAAGATCCTAGGAGGAAGGAGTAGAGAGGAGATATCACAAGGTCTTTGAGGGGAGAAACCAAGTGAACTAGACTGGGGATGCCAGTCGTAATCCACAGGGCTTTTATAGCATTGGCATATGCGCACAGACCAAGCTGTACACTACTACATATGGTTACATGAGGACGGTAATTAAAGGCATGATGTGCACACGTGGTGTGGCAGAATGGAAGAGAAGCATAAGTGTGAGAGCGTAATGGAAGCATAGACGGAGATGAAAAGAAGATACATGTGGGAACGAGATTGGATCTCGTGAGAGAGTTCATATAGCTAAATAGGGAAAGCGTCTGTGAGCACGAGAAGAGAAAGATGGAAAAGTTACAAGTCCAGCGTATGTTGTGAGATAAGATAAATGCATGGCTTGATAAGATTAGATAAGATAAGATCAAGGAAAAAGATAATAAAGAAATTGTCACTTCGTTACAGAAATGGTCTGTGCGGATGGCTACATTCGCCACGTCTTCCCAATAGTTGCAGCATTTATTGGCGATCACCCTGAACAATGTCTAGTGGTATGTTGCACTGAAAATCGATGTCCAAAGTGCCTGGTGCCACATGATCAGCAGGGCACAAATTTTCACTTTACGCTGTGCAACCAAACACAAACAACTCAAACTCTCCACGCTCAGGCCACCGACCAATACCCACCTGAGTTTATCTCCGAGGGCTTGCGCCCGGTCTTCTCACCCTTCTGGGCTGAGCTGCCCTACACCAACATTTTCCTTTGCATCACCTCCGACATCCTCCACCAACTCCATCAGGGTATCATCAAAGATCACCTCAAAAAATGGTGCAGTGCACTCGCTGCCATGTTGGACCTGGATGCGCGGTTTTGCACCATGCCCATTTTCCCTGCCCTCCGTCATTTCAAGAATGGGATATCTATAGTCAAGCAATGGACAGCTGCCAACCACAAGCAGGTCGAACAGGTTTTTATTGGTGCACTCGTTGGTGTCATCATTGAGCCGCAGGTGTTACAGGCAGCTTGCTCCCTAATTGACTTCATCTACCCCACACAGTATCACTCTCACACGGATCATACACTTACAGTGTTACAGGAAGCTCTTGATGACTTCCATCACCAAAAGGACATTTTCATTGAGCTTGGCTGCCACGAGCATTTCAACATTCCCAAACTCCACTCGCTCACTCATTATACTAACACAATCTGCAGTCTAGATAGCCTCAATGGCTTGAATACAGAAATATCTGAGCATCTCCACATTGATTTTGCCAAGAGGGCATATGCGGCAACCAGCTGCAAGGACTATACTGTCCAGATGATGAGATGGCTCCAGTGGCAGGAAGTGGTCCTTTGGTTTAGCAATTATCAGGCTTGGCGTCATAAATCTGGGATCACTGATTCGGAATCCTCTCTCTCTAGTGATCCGGAAGCGGGGAACACTAGACCAAAGCCTTCCAAACGTTACCGTATCTCTTGGAAAGCGCAGTTCCCCAAAAAACCTATTCAATATCTAGAACAAAACCATGGTGCAGAGTGCTTCCTCGAGGCACTTAAGGCTTTCGTACAAACCCTGCGTCATGGACATCAGTTCTTCGAGCCAAACAGTAATGACTGCTTTGACGTTTTTAGTAACCTTGTGCTCTTTATGCCTCTGATCGAGCATGCAGCAAGCAAGCACTCAAGAATCCGCTCCCACCCACAGCGTTTTAATGGAATTTGCAAGCCACCAACACTGGCAAGATACGATACTGTCCTTGTGGAAGTGGATTCTGAACTATGACAAC
Source organism: Rubroboletus rhodosanguineus (assembly GCA_038091115.1). NCBI lineage: Eukaryota > Fungi > Basidiomycota > Agaricomycetes > Boletales > Boletaceae > Rubroboletus > Rubroboletus rhodosanguineus. Next base: position 11,896 of record JBBPNW010000642.1, read on the forward strand.
GTGGGGGTTTACATGGTACGTGTAACTTGCAAAATTATTGTATACATGCTAACGGTAACAGGCCTTCGTGTAGCAGAAGTCCGGGCAATTTTCAGCCTACCTTCTCATCTTGGCATCCACCCACGTCTGCTCGCATATGTCCACTGGTTCAAGCCCCTCCAGACCTTCGACAACAATGTGAAGATGTTCCATGTCAGTCACTCTACAAGGCAGCGGCGCCCAAATGCAGAAATCATTCCCGTGGATCGGATCGTCCAACATTGTCACTTAATCCCAAAATTTCCTCGCAGTGCCATCCATCCTCACTGGATATGCGGCCACGCTCTGGCCCAGGCGCAGCATTTTTACCTCAATCGACACATTGACCTTCGAACTTTCGAACAGCACAGGCTACACACACTGGCTTGATATTACCTTTGAACTCAACTTGTGCCTGTGGTGGTGGGGAGGCAGGCAGGCGGGCAGGCAGTAAGTCTTGTCCGTGGGTAGTATCAATATAAGCCTAATGAAGTCATGTAGTTGTACCACTACAGCACATGAACACGAGTGGATCTGGTATCTCACCAACTTCACATCAGCCTCACCGTAGCTTTGATCAATGTTTGGAAGAGGGTTTTAATGAGAACAATGAAGATATGTGGAGGTTCAAATTGCGGGAGTGGTGAACAGCACCATGTCCTCGTCAATGACTTTTCTCCCAAACCGATATTCCCTGTATCCCCCACGCTGCAGCTCTGCGACCCCCCAGACCACCTCAGATAGTGAATATTCTGGCAATTCCATAGTCTCAGACACCTCCACCCCATGTTAATGCTTTGTCCACTATATCGGCGAATCGTACCATCGGCGATATTCCCTGTACCCCCCATGCTGCAGCTCTGCGACCACCCAGACCACAAATATTCCAGCAATTCCATAGTCTCAGACACCTCCACCCCATGTTAACGTTTTGTCCACCATATTGGTGAATCATACCATCAGCGGTTCTCTATCTCCTGTACCCCTCCTTCCCCCACAGATACGGTCACGAAGGGTGCAACCACCAACAGAATGAATCAACATGTTTCCGACTCAACCTCTTCCCCCTCCACAGTATCACTATTCCCCATAACCCACGCTGCAGTTCTGCGACCCCTGGGACCACCCCAAACAGTGAATATTCTGGCAATCCCATTGTCTCAGACACCTCCACCCCATGTTACCATCGGCAGTTCTCTATCTTGTCCCCCCCCCCCTGCCATGAGCACTCTGAGTGGCAGGTAGCATCCGTATGAACCAATGCATTGCAACCGTGCGCTGACTCGAATCATGTCATTTCTGATACGGTCGTCAGCATGCATTTCCCCGACAATATTATCTGAGCTCACGTCCCTTGAGACTGAGCCAGAGAGCAAAAGCACATTGAATGTCTCATCATTGTCTACTACACTCTCCCCCTCCCCCCTCAGATATGATCACAAAGGGTGCGACCGCCAAAGAAACCAATCAACATGCTTCCGACTCAGCCTCTTCCCCTACCAAAGTTGCTATTTCCTGTATCCCCCATACTGCAGCTCTGCAACCCCCCAGACCACCTCAAATAGTGAATATTCCAGCATGCCCACTGTCTCAGACACCTCCACCCCACGTTAGTGCTTTGTCCGCTGTATCAGCGAATGGTACCATCGGCAGTTCTCCATCGGGTGCGACCACCAGCCATGGACTTATCCTCCGCAGCATACCCCTACTTGTAATTCAAGTATGAGACGTAGACAGTGACTACACTTAGACAGGCGGTGTATATTAGCTATTCAGATCATATAATATCAGTTTGTTCTATATAGTAATTTGTGTTTCATTGCTGCTCTCTCTAGTTCAATAAAGCACTTTGAATTCTGTTTAGTACTCTGTAGTATTGATAGGCACAAGATCTGCTACTGAGTGCTACAGAGACTACATGTTACGTGAGTGCGTCAACAAAAGCTCAATGGGGTTGACTACGCCCTTGGCACTCAACGAGTCCAAGGAAGTCTTGCAGAGTAACTCCTTATACAGGAGGGATAGAAGATGAGGGCGTATCCGTGTAAGGGATCATGGGAGAAGTGAGCGGAAGAATAGAAGTCGGGAGTAGAGCGTCTCCGACAGCGAGCTTCGATCAACGCAGATTGGCATAGATTAAGGTTAGAGAAGAAGTACATGAGGAAGTCTGCCTTAAATACTACCTAGAGAGATCTAGGGCCGGCATATTCTTAAATAAGAGAACAATGTGAACGAGTCAGAGAACGATCCCTAAGAGTCGGACAATGGAGAGGGGACACTGGTCCTGAACGAGAGATCAGGACAGAAGGTGAAAAGGGTCCGAGATTAATCTCGAGAGAAATGGAAAAGCATACGAGATTAAATATGTCTGGAATGAATAGAGCCCGAAGGCGCAGCGGGATCAGAGAACAGCTCAGTCTCTAGTAGTTCCGCCCATGCTGTGTCTAGCACAGCCGGGTCTAGTCCTAATGCAGAGAAGACGGTTCGTCCCAAATGGGAGAGGTAAGCGGTGTTTGGTGACGCAGGAATAGAGTTGGGTGAGGAAAATAATAGGGGGTCCACCATACCCGTAACACTACAGAGCAATGGGGGTTACTATAGCCCCAGTTTTTTTTTCCAGATGTATGTACCTTTTCCATACACCGTCTTGCAATAGAGTGATACCAGCACCGTCCTTGTCTGAATATGTGAATCCAGAGGCATTCTTGAGAGCGACAACAGCAAAATAACTTTGCCTCATCTACTCCAATTGTTAATATGAATCTGAACTCAATAGTGGTGAAAATCTCACCAGTAGATACTGCCTTCACATGTTTCCACACTCTTGGGACCCCCCTTCATGGTCTTAAATCTGGCTTCCATGTGGGATTCAGCCACCACCCATGTCGGCTTTTTGTAGTTCCCTCCATCACCTTGTG
>JBBPNW010000643.1:311-14823 GCA_038091115.1 Rubroboletus rhodosanguineus
ATATGCATCGTTTATTGCATCTTGATTAATACCCTCGTATTACATTTTCTCAATGGTACTTACTCAGCCTCGCATGTAAGCTAGTGCTTCGGTCTAGACTTGGTTGATCGATGAGCCGTGGTTTCGGTACCTGGGCTGCCGGCTGGCAAGCCATGTGGGAAAAAGTGGTTCGGCACTCCAACAGCCAGGCTGACCGGTATCGGCTAACGACTCAGAGCCGGCCGCAAGCTGAAACCGCGGCAACACTACCCCCTGTCATCCTATGTTTCTTGACATCCATGCTGCCTTGGTAGTAAATGAGTCCCCCTTTATCCCGTCATGAAAAGGAGGCCTCGGTCAGGGCTGCTATGCAATGCATTCAGGACAACCAGACATACCCGTTAGGGTCCCTCAAGGCCTGTCAGAAACGCATACGGGAGATTCATATGGCATTGAACGACCACCCTATATGTGAACCGCCCTTGAATGACCTCAACGAAGAACAGCTGGCCATTTTGCAGCTAGCACTGGAAGGGAATGGGTTATATGTTACTGGTGCAGCAGGAATGTGCTATCCACCCACCTCCAAGGTCCATGCTCATCTACCTACACACCCACAGGAACAGGAAAGACATACCTTTTCACCAAGATTCGGGATGCCCTCTTCTTCAAGCATGGGTATTGTGCTGCCATAGCAGTCACAGCCAGTACCGGAATGGCTGCAGCAGGAATCTGGGGTAGGTGTATGCTCCATACCATTTGCTATGCACCTGTCATCACACTGTTAGGACAAACCCTCCACTTGTGGGCTGGGTTCAGCAACCCGTCCATCACAGTCGATAAAGCAGTCAAGAAAGTCACAAGGTATGCAGCAACCCACCATCAATGGATTGAGGCCAACATGCTTCTAATTGACGAGAGTAAGTAATTTGTCTGTCACACTCCTGTACCTGGACTTAGCCTGTTTCAGTCTCCATGATTGATGCACTATATCTGGATCTCATTGACGCCGTTGCATGCCGACTGCGCTTCTCAAATCGCCCCTTTGGCAGAATTCAGGTCTGCTAACCACCTTATCACTTTGCCTTTCTCATTCATGCCATGCTAGCTCATCAGCTCCAGTGATTTCTTTCAGCTTCCTCCATGCAACACAGATGGGTGCAGGGCAAAATTCGCTTTTGAATCTGAGCCATGGCTTAGGGTGACTGTGACAACAGTTCATCTTCAGATAGCCCATAGGCAGGCTAATTCTGGTATAATTCCAAACAGGATCCTGAGTGCGTGACCACTCACATGGTCCAGATTTTGTAAAGCTTTTGAATGAATGTCGAATTGGAATGCCCTCACAACGCTCCATAAATGTTCTCAGGGAGCTCCACCGTCCACTTGACGGCCAGCCACTGCCTCTGTCTCAGCCAGTTGAGCTATATGCCCTTTGACAGCTGATGGACCGCACAAACCTTCGCCACCTAGGTAGACTGCCTGGCCCCCTGTACAGGTACCAAGCAGTCGATGGCACAAGTCACCCCCAGTCCCAGCCATATTACAGTGACATGCCAGTAGACGTCAACCTCTTGCTCAGGGTTGGCGCTCAGGTCATGCTACACAAGAATCTAGGTGGTGGTCTGTTCAACAGCTTGGTTGGAAGTGTCATCTCATTTCACCAGGAGGAGGAGTTCTTTGGGTCTGCAAACAGCCATGCAGGCTATGGAGAGGGTTGCGCACACCAGATCGACCTCTCTATGATATGTCCAATTTCTGAGTCATCCTCACCTTACTACCCCCTTGTTCGATTTGAATCTAGTACAGATGTTGAGCTCGTATATTGTCGTCCAGAGGTGTTTCAAGTAGAGGATTCGCATGGACAGCTTGTTGCCATGCGTACACAGGTCTTGCATTCATTTTATTTCTGTCACATGCTAACTGGATATATCAGGTTCCACTGTCCCTCGCCTGGTCCATGACAATACACAAGTCCCAGGGACAGACAATGCAAAAGCTTGTCATTGATTTCAGTGGCATGTTTGCCCCCAGTTGGTCACATTGTAGTCAGCTTGTCGCCCATCTCACCCTCTTTTTAGGCCAAGCCTACATTGCTCTATCTAGGGCACACACCTTGCAAGGTCTGCAGGTGATCAATTTTGATGAGCATTGGGTCATTCCTACCCCCCCCCCACCAGTTTTATGCTGATACTTATGGATGTAGATCAAGGTTGATGCCTCGGTGCTCCATTGGCATATTGAAACGTTTGGGGAAGATTTTTTAGATCTGTAATATGCCTTCTGCGCTGTTTGTGTTATATAAATTTCTCATGGAATCTGTGTGACTCCCTCAGATGGTTGATTCCCCAGTTCACTCCAATGAGCTGCTATTTAAGTTCTCATATCTGTCACAAGCACATCTGTGATGGACATGTTCTCTTGCGTTAGCGACGGAAAAGTTGCCTTCACGTTACCTTAGCCATGTATTACCTAATATCATCACACACAGTCACATGGGTCAACCGTGTCCACATCGCGCTGTTCCTTTCATCTTAACCCTCCCCAACCTCCTCCTCATTGCCCTGCTGTTGCAACCCCATCTTCACCACCCACCCCTAACACATTCAAGTCAGTCACACTCACCATGCCCAAACGAGCGCATTCCCCTGCTGAAGACGCGTCCATCGACTCCGCGAAAAAGAGGGCAAGAGCCCAGGCAAGGGAGCGACAATGTCGCCACCGTGCTGCCATGTAAGTCCTTCGCCCATTCTCTTAGTTTCTCTGCCACACCTTCTAGGACCAAGAAGCAGTTAGAGCAGAGGCGTGCCAGGGATCGCCTGTATAAGGCAAGGTCAAAGTGCGCGATTATTTCTTTCCTCCACTCCCTGAAATAAATCCCCTTAGGGCCAGGAGATTCGGACAAGATCTGGCCTCATCAATCTCAGAAACCACCAGCGACAAGATCGACCAGCTCGCCAGTGACGCAGGCGAGGATGACACCAATCCAGGTTTAATGGTGACTGAACAAGATGTTTTTGGTGACTGTATGGATGTGGAGACCCAGCACGCGCTTGTGAGTTCTTCCAGCCGCAGATCTGCTGTCATGCCTGGTGACCCGATGGCCAGCGGTAGCAGCCAGTTTTTCACCCCTCCACCACTGTCAACTTCACCCATCCCTTCAGGTTCAGCACCTTTGCAGCCCCACCACCCCAGGGATCTCATCCAGGGAGTCTGAGGTCTTCAAGTCAGCACAAACGCAGAAATGGTTACATGGAGCAATGGCCTCAAGACCGTCCTGCCGTATCTCACAAGCAGGAGGTCTACTCACACTAAAAACATGTTACAGGTGGATAGGAACTATGTCGCAGACCTCGCATGCGCCCCAGAGGCACTTCTGTCCAGCAACATTGTTGAATTCCTGTCTAAAGATACGAATCCACAACAGCTACTTCAAACCGCACAGGACATGCTGTCGAGAAACAAGACCGTCATTGTACGAGGGTTTGTAGACACGAATGGTTTCAATCTGACGGAAGAAAAGCTATGGGAGCACTTTCGTATTTTTGTCGATCGACCTGTCCAGCCACAAGGTAGCCCTAAATTTGATCGTCAAATGCGAGCTAACCCTCTTGGATATCCTCAGATATGGTGGAATGCGTCCAGCATTTCAGCGCACCCCACGTAAGAACAACCCTAAGGCAGTTTATTGTGGACATCAACAACCCAGCTGTCACGCAGATGCTCCTCGACTTTTCATTCCCTCAATCAACGGCCCCCCATCCTTTCGAGTGTGCGCCAACAAATCTCAAACTTCCAATGCTGACCTCTTTTTTAGACAGCTGGACCACTGAATGGCCATCAGTTGGGCACAGACCCAAAGCGTGGTAAATTATCAATCCACCACAATCCCAGCCAACGTCTGGTCTGAACGGACTTGGGGCATCGCGCACCACGCCGGCGTGGTTTCTTATGCCCACCACGATGCTGAGGACGCAGCGACCTACTGCATCCCTTTGAGCGGCGTCAAATGCTGGGTGGTCATTACACTGACTGTCGCCCGTGACGAGATGGGGATGGCATTGGACGAAATTATGTGCAGCAATACGCTGCTCTCGGCTCACACGAACAAGGCTAATTATGAAACCATCTATCTGTATGCAGGAGATCTTCTGTGAGCCATCTTGTTTTCGTTGTTCATGGTGACTGACATGATATCTACAGCATTATGTCCCCAGGACAGGTGCACGCCATGTACACCCCAGTATCCAGGATGTGCAAAGGCGGGCACTTTTTCAACCTGGACACGATGCATCTCAGCGAGATGTCCAGATTTTTTGACGTAACCCGTGGGAGATCATTCACTAACCAAGCACACAAAGGGACTCTCGAGACCCTTTGTTGCTTGGTACTTGTGTTGCCGTTTATTGGCCCCCTCACAGTACATCCTTGCACTCAAACGGTTTGGAAATCATCACTAAACCCAATGACAGAGCTATATAAAAATTGCATTATTGCTCTCTGTGGTATGGTCATGTATCATGAACACTATACAGCCGAGGAACAGACCCATCAAGCCTCCAATACCCTTGAAGCAGCGCAGAAAATTGCAAACATGGTCAATCGCAGCTATGGTATTAGTGGGTTCAAGTCATACCAGGCACACCTGGAGACCACAGGAGCGGACCTCTATGAGAGGGGGGAGGAGATTGGTCTTTTTGATCTATTGGAGCAATTTAGAAATTAGCGGACGTGGAGTATATGTATTATATAGCATATACTGTAGCTAATTCTACCACCGCATGTAAGACAATGGTTCCCCGGCCAATGCGCATACGATCTACATGGAATGTGACAGACTCATTTGCCCATATGTAAATCTTTGGCTCTGCCTAGCTGGTTTATGCATCTTATGTGAGGTATATGGCTAATAATCAGCACCTACAACTGAAAACTGGACAGTGGTCACACTTGTTCGCCAGGTTTGCTCTTCGTGACAGACGACCCCTATGATTGTACTCTGTGACCGCCACCTGGACGCATCCCTGTGCCACATTTAAGAAGCCCCCTGACGTACGCGAGCCATAGGCACTTTCTTTCCAACCACCAGCATGTCAACCCTTTTTTCTCACAAACGCAGCATCGACGGGCTCCTGAACCTCAAGGATGACGATTTGGGTTATGTTGAGGGCAGGGTCTTTATGACCTGGCCTCCTCGAAAAGGCACGTACCAAATATTGCTCAAAGTATCTGAGCAGTCTGCTGCCTGCCGTGTCCTGGTGGAAATTCCTTACCAAGACGGCATGGTATTCTGCCCACACAAGCACATCTTGCTTTCCCTTAAAGGTGTGATTCGCGAGCCCCACCTGTCTTCCGGATCCGAACACCTTCTTCCTATTACCCTACGCTATCCCAACGGAGTTTCCTTGCACTACGTTAGTGGTAACAGCAAGGGAAAGGTTGTCAACACATGGCAAGGTGTGTGTATGCGTCTGTCACATGTCTATCCGCTGATGCGCATGTAGGACACATGGATGAACGGCACAACCCTGGACCTGCCATGCTGGCTGCAGCCCAAAAAACTGCAACTGCTTCTCAGTTGACCTCTTCCAGTCAAGACACAGCCCTACCATCGTTCATTCCTGCCTCCCACCTCCTTTGCTCTATGGCACTGCCTTTGGACCCAATCAATGCAAAGGGGCCGTCTATGCGCTTGGATCCTCCCAAGAGGCATAGACTAAGCAGATCTCATTCCTTGGATGCCCCCATGACCCGGTCTGATGCCCCTGACACAAGCGAAGGTCGAAGGTCCAATGTGATGGTTTTCTCACCCAATCTCATTGCATATCCGCACCCATCCGTTCACCAGCAAATGGCCCTCACCAACCTGGGCAATCTTCAAAAAGGCCCATGCCTCATCACCACGGTTGGTATCGTTGTGTCTACCAGCCCAGAAAGAAAAACGAGGATGAATGGTGAGCTCGTTGCTCTTCCTCACCCCTGATGATGGGCTAGCTCATCATTTCAGAATGGAGCCGCTTATTTATGCTCACCGATGAATCCATGGTGAACAGCAGACGACCTGGCCTCATCGTCAACTGCTTTCAAAAGAAACACCCTGAGTGGCTGCCACGGGTCAAAGAGGGGGACGTGGTCATTCTATGCAATCTCAAGGCTCGTCACCTATGTGAAGCTTATCTGTTTGTTGAACTCATGCCATACTAGGTTTCCGAGTATAAAGGGGGGTTGTCCCTCGTAGGCTATGAGGATAGGCTTAGATGGGCCATCTATGACATGGAGACCCACTCTATCCAACCCCCTGGGATGAGCATCGCATGGGACAAGGAACGGATTGACGAAGGCACAGATTGCGAGTTCCCCCCCTACCTACAATTCAAAAAAGGTATGGAGCTGGACCAGTGTCAGGAAATTGGAGGGTGGTGGAAAAATAAGCGCCACCTTCAAGCAGCCACACAAGCAATGGCTTGCAGGTGTGATCTCCCCATCTCCGAAGCATTCCCAGATCTCCCCCCTGGCGGGTTCTTCAACTGCACCGTTGAGGTATAAAAATGCTCTCCCACAAATCATTGCCTCACTGCATTTTTTTGAAGGTGCTGAAAAGGTTCGAAAACGATGGGCATGACACTGTCTACATGACTGACTATATGGCCAATCTGCTGGTTTACCTGATCACAGGCACTTGGTGCCCCCCCCAGCTGCATGGGTATGTCCTGCAATGCAAAATGTGGGATGAGGCAAGAATCATTGCCAAGCTGATGAAGCCTGGCCAATACTGGTACCTCAACAACATTCGAGCGAAATGGAACCCACGCTGCTACGTTGAAGGCACCATGAAGCTGGTGTTGGAAACTCATCTTGTATGGGTTTCATCATCAGTAGCTTACTTAAGCATATCTTATTTTGGACACTAGTAGTGTAGTCTTTTCTTCAGTGACTACACTATACATTTTCTATAGGTATGTGGTACTCTACTAATCCAGTGACTACACTATAGCTGGCAGAAAAGGTCGAGTGGTTGGAGGCAAACAACGTTCAAGCATATCCTCACCTCCGGATGCTTTTGGAGTCAGCTTCTTTCCTGCGCTGTTTAGCTTATGTTGACAGCTTTCCAGGAGAAAACATGCACTCGGATTTGGTCCTGGCCCAGTGCATTGAAAAGAGAGCACTCAATCTCCCCGAATATACCCCTCTGACCACCCTGTGTAGCTCTTATATCAAGTAAATTGGCGTAGCTATGGTCAGCAGTACAATTCGTGACAGACAACATTGGAGCTACAATAGGTTATGCTAGCCGCAGACGCGGGTGGGGACTTTGATCGTCATATGTTTCTTAGATAGATTACATGGGGCCATTCGCTGTAGTCAAGATGAATCAAACATTGCTTCAAGAACACAAGTTGTTCCAACGTGATTGTTTTATGATGCAGCTGGCACTTTATTCGTGCCATATTGCCACCCTCTGCTCCATTTGGCAATATTTCGTGCAATGCTATGCTGATTGCATTCCAGACGACAAGAAGGAGCTAGCGGATGAGAAGAGGGATTGGGTCAGGGAATGGGACGCATCTTTGGTAAGTTGCCTCTTTATCACATTACTATTTGATAGCTAACCTCTATAGAAACGCCTGTGGGATGCTATGGCCATGGCACGCAAGCTTAGCGTCAACATGTCTATCGAACAGCCCGTCCTTATGGAGTTCAAGGGTCTCAAAGATACCGCAACACAATGGAAGGAGGAGGCGAAAGGCGGGGGTTCTATGGGCTTACCTCCAGCTCCAATACAGGTGCAACCACCGCCTGCTTTCAATGCGGGCCCCTCCCTTAGCCCCCAGAGCAAAAAGCTGGACCAGTCAAGCACCGCCCAAGACGACTCTGGGCCATGTGACCAGTGCAAGACCGCTTCAACGTCTTGCTGGGGCCCTGTGGGGTGCACATGTGATCACTGCAGAACACTGTCCACGTCCCCGCTACAAGTGGCGCAACACGAAGACATTGTCGAGCTGGTAGACAGCCCGCCACCCAAGTCCAAGGGAAAGGAAAGGGCTTTGTCCCCAAAGCTACAGCACAGCCACTAGAAGTTCAGGCAGAGCACAGCCATTGGAAGCCATGGACAGCTACTAAAAGCAGTGAATAACTTCTGGAATAGCTGAGCACAACTATATCATATAGTTGTGCAGGTTCTGTGGCTGTGCTCTGCTGCTGCTTTGCATGTACGGTACACTAGCATATAATCCTATCAATATAGCTATATGGTGATCAAGGACTAGCAATGAACATATTCATTATGCTTGACACTGCACAAGTATACCATATACTTATGCACAGCACAGCTTGAAAACACAGTCATACACAATATTCAGAGACTAGAAAGAATACTATGAAGCGAATTGTGGGATCGCTTTAGCAGATACAACGATTAGCTGAATTAACAACCAGAAGATGATAGATGATTAAGACGTATGATGAGGAGAGCGTAGACGCGCGTAGACTTGTTGGATATCACGTTGATCCCGTAATCCGTTCTGGGTTTCAGTAACCAGCAACAGATGCCTTGTGAGGACGTTGAGTGACTTGCTTAGCACTCGAGCTATTGGGCAAATGTAGACACCAATAAACGAACTGGGGAAAGTTCGTCTAGAGGGTCCAGTATTTATACAGTGGTGCTAGGTGCACGGACCATGATACAAAATAGGTACTAGTACATAATAGGAAACTATGGGCGTAGGGTATGATGTCATGTGGGAATCGGATGAGTAAGGATATAATGGAATGACATCATGGTTTGCGATAAGGAATCTAGAACACGGAGATTAAGAGAGTGAGGATACCGTGTGGAGTCTAGATGCGGAACTCGGACCGAAGTCTAGAGCGTGTGATAGGAGTAAGAAGGAATGTGATATAAAAGAAAGGTTACCACGGTCACGTGATGAGTCATGTGACATGATAAGATAAGATAAGAGAGTCTGATAGGAAACGTTAGATAAAAGAAAGAATTGAAACGATGAAGTGCAACGATTCGTTACATACTATGAGATACTTCATATCTGATATTGCACAAATATATGAAATACTTACATATATACAGCGAAAAAAAAACCTAATTCAGAATAAGAGTAATTTGGTTAACTAATATACAGTATACTGTACTGTAAATTATCACATATAGATATAATAGCTGACTGCAAGGATATGAATTATATAGCTGGCGTAAGTATACCCTATACTTATGCACATTGCTTATGTAATCATCTATATATATATATATATATATATACCAATGACCAGAGAGTGCAGTGGCTGTGCTCAGATACATCTTGAACTTGAACCAACACCTTCCTGATTTGGACAAAACCAAACAGGTATAAACAAAGAAATATCCAAGAATTTGGTAAGTCTATGTTACACTTGCGCAATTATAGGGTATATTTATGCTGCACCACCAGCCAAATCAGTTTGGTAAGTCTGTTACACTTGTGCAATTATAGGATATACTTATGCTGCACCACCAGCCTAATCTATCCAAGAATATGGTAAATCTGAGTTACACTGGCACAAGTATAGGGTATACTTACGCTGCACCAGTTCACCTGCACTACTTGCAAGCTAGACTTCAATCTCAAAAGTGTTTGCATCATTCACGTCAGGAAATGTATTCCAGTATCTACCTTTACCACCCATACTGGACAGCAGGTCACTGTGACAAAGGATCAGAATGGTATATTCCTTTGTTATTGCTCTCATCCAGATTATCCCAAGTCTGCAGGTTATGCCACCACAGACTCTATTAGAAAACATATGAAAAAGGTCCAGCCCACTTGGATTGGATCAAACAAGGATAAACAATCTGCACAACTAAAGGTACAGTTGCGCATACCCAACACAGTAGGTTTTGACTAGTCTAATAGCATAATATTTACCTGTCATTTTTTTAAATCCAAGATATCCCCAATCAACACTGCTGTGCAGTCTTCTGCTCCTCCATCACCTTTTGGAGAGAGCACTCATGATATAATCATATCACCCAGATGTGGTACTGTGAGTCATAGGAGATGTGTGCAACTATATCCTATACTTATGCAGCTTAAAGATTCAGGATATCACATCTCCTAGGCCTAGTACTGTGAGTCATAGGAGGTGTGCACAACTATATCCTATACTTATGCAACTGAAAGTTTTTGGATGTCAATATGCATTCACCTGGGTTTGTATCACCAAAGCCTCCATTATTGCAACCAGCGCCAACCCTGACAGTAAGTCATACCAAAGCAATTATATTGGAACAGTGTATAAATTTATTTCATAGTCTGTTTTGGGTCAGCAAAATCTCCCAGTATTAGCCATAAAGACTCCATCACCTGTGGTCTCCCATATACAGTGACTTCAAAAACTGTTGCAATGTTTTGGTATTTTAAAGAGATGCCAGTGATGTGAGTAAGGGTGTGGGGATTATGCTTAGTCATAGTGGGATAAAATAGAGTAGACATATCTGGCTTGCCATTGATACCCTGGTCATGTGATTTGGTGTGGTGCCTGTGACACTATGGATATTTCAAATCATCCATGCCATTGCAACAGTTTTTGTACTTTTGGCTTGGTGAACTATTTTAACATAATGGGCATGGTGTGTCTGACAGTGTGGGAATCATGCTTAGTCATCAGCAAACAAAATAACGTAGACACTCTTGGCATTCTCACGCCACTTTTGTCATGTAATTTGGCTGAGTGGCAGTGCTGCTATTAGCATTTTAAATAACCACTGCAAAATTAGGCATTTTTGAAACATTGGAGTGGGGCATCTCAGAATGGGAGAATGGTGCCTAGGTATGGTGAAACAAAATGTAGTGGACATACCTGGCTATTAGCTGAGAGCATGGTCATGTGATCTGGCCTAGTGGCAGTGATGCTATAAATACTCCAAACTGTCATATCCTTAATTTGGCTTAATAAGGGAGATAATACCAAAATGGCAGAGTGTTTGGTTCAAAAAATAGATGTCCATATATAAACAGTGTGTCTGAGTTTTAAATAGTTCCCACGCACCTTTTCTTTCAACTTCCATCATCATGAGATCACTTACTACCACTCAACACAATACCATCCTCTCTATGCTGGATTCTGGTCACTCTGGTCATTCTATTTCCTCCACCACTGGTGTTCATGTGTCCACCATCTCCAGACTTCGTTCAAAGGAGCATTCTATCATTCAAAGTCCTCCAGAGGTTGCCCAGCCAAGCTTTCCCCTACCAACATTCGTCATGCTATACATCTCATATTCTCTCAGAAGGCAGAGAATGCTGTCCAGGTTACCAAGGCTCTCAGTACCATTCTCAACAAGTCTCTCCATCCCAACACTATTCGCCATCATCTGAAAAAGGCTGGTATGAAGGCTGTGGTCAAGTGAAAACAACCTATACTTTCTGCTAAACATCATAAGACAAGGCTGGATTTTGCTTATGCCCACAAGAACTGGACTATGGATAACTGGAAGAGGGTTGTATGGTCTGATGAGACCAAAATCAATCACCTGGTGTAACGAAGTGACAATTTCTCTTCTTATCTTTTTCTTTGATCTTATCTTATCTAATCTTATCAAGCCACGTGTTTATCTCATCTCACAACATACGCTGGACTTGTAACTTTTCTCTTCTCTCTTCTCGTGCTCACGGACACTTTTCTTCATTTAGTTACATTCACTTTCTCACGAGATCCCATCTCATTCACACATTCATTTCCATATGTACTTCTTTTCATTTCCGCTTATGCTTCCATTTCCTTCACACTGTCATATGCCATAAATCCGAGTCAACTCCAACTCCATCTGACCAACTCTGGTGCGTTCTCATGCGAGACATATCTCCGGAGTTCTGGACATCCATATATACTTCCGTATATAGTACCTCTTGTTTATGTTTCTTCTTTTGTACTAGTTTCCGCTTTGTACATACCTCCGATCCTGTGTTCGCTTAGGAGCATAGCTCCGGCTTCCTTACATCTGACTCCATACTCCTTACCAATACTCTTAGTGATACTTAGTAATATGACTCTCCACCTCCATATATAAATGTAGAAGGGTAGAGTCTCAGTAACACTATAAGTCACTAGGTATATTCAATAGTACCTGTAGAAGGGTAGAGTCTAGGTACTCATTAGTATAGATGGTATAGTATGGAATGGAGTGTCTCACCTCAGTAACACTATATGTACATAGTAGTCGATTCCATGGATTTGTGAGTATCCTTTGGTGACTAGTTGGGCTTTGTACTTATCAATTTCACCGTCTGCGTTGCGTTTGATTTTGAATACCCATTTGGATCTGACAATATTCACATTGGGGGGACATTCAATGACCATCCAAGTTCAAGCGTTTTCGAGTGCTTCGAGCTCTTTTTGCATTGCTGCTTCCCATTTCGGCCAGTCAGGGCACGCCTGGGCTTCCTTGACAGTCGTGGGATCGGTCCCCTCAATCTCCCTCGTCGCTGCTACCATGGCGAAAACTTCCTCATCGTCTTCGTCAAGCCCACCATTCTCATTCAAGAGGCCTAGCTCAACAGCGAGGTTGCCGGATTCGGGTATCGCAGGTCGAATACCGTGCCCATCAGTCAATCCTTCGCCTTGGTTCAAGCGCTTCGCATATGATGATTCAACACAAACGTGGTTGGAACAGCGGGGCGCTGGCACTTCGAATTGGGGGCTGAGGTGATCATTGGAGGGCGGAGCGTTGTCTTCAGGTGAGTCATCAGTCTCATTCTGGACTATACTTGCATGCTGATCTGTTTTGCTCTTGTTTTCAGGCTTATTTCTCCCCCCAATCTGCATGATTTCGGTTTCGTGCACCTCAATGTCGCTTTCATGGTTTCCCCCTAGCAGTTGATCAACGGCGACTACGATATCAGCCTCATTGAAGCGCACGCTTCGCTCGATCGTGACTTGCCTCGCCTCTTCAAAGTAGACATGATGGCCATTACTATTGGTGTCAAATCCCACCCAACGACCTTCACGTGCTTGCATTTTGAGTTTGGAGCCTATGGGGTCATGTACCTTAACGCGGCAACCCCAGCTAGGTACGTTTGCGAGATTTGGTTTGCGCTTATTGAGCATTTCATAGGGTGTTTTGTTGCCAAGCGAACACATCGAGGTGCGGTTCTTCAGCCAGGTCATATGTAAGATGGCTTCGCCCCATAGTGATTTCGGTAGGCCGCTTGCATGTAGGACTGCTTGGACTCGTTCGACTAGCGTCCGGTTTAAACACTCTGCTACGCTGTTGTGCTCAGGGGTGTCATGTACGGTGAGTTTCCATTCTGTGAAACATATCAAGGATCCGTAGAGATACGTGGAACGTGAATGGCAACAACCAAGATAAAGGGAATGATGTAGACTTGGATAAAACATAGACTCGCGATGGAATAGACTGTAGTAGGTCACTTGCATCACTTAAGACAATGGAGATCGACTATAAATGAACTGGGGTGTTCGTTTACGGAGTCCTAGTATTTATACAGTACTGTTACATGCACGGACCATCTAGGTATATGCTAAATAAGGAAGTAGGTCGTAGGGTATGATGTCATGTGGGAAACAGATGAGTAAGGTGTGAAGGAGATGACATCATGGACTGCGGGAAAGGATCTGGACCAACGGTAATTAAAGGAATGTGGTTACCGTGTGTTGGTCTAGAACGGAATGTCGGACCATAAGGTCTAGACGTGTGATGAAGGTAAGTAAAGAATGTGAAGTAATGAAGGGTTACCACAGTCACATGATAGATCATGCGACATGATAAGATAAGATAAGGAATCTAATCGTCTGATAAGAGAACATATGATCAGTAGTAGTGATCAGTAGTGAACTAAGTAAAGGAAAAAGAAAGTAACGACAAAGTGCAATGATTCGTTACATTCTGTGCCTTTGGTTCTCAGGTGACTCGAGAATTCTTCGCTAGTGAACTCTCCCCCATGATCTGAGCGCAACCGCTTTATCTTTGCATTGAACTGAGTGTTCGCCCAAGCCTCGAAGTCCAAGTAGGCCTTAAAGGTCTCGTCTTTGGTTTTCAGCAGGCGAAGAACCATGTACCGGATGTGGTCATCAGTGAATGACATGATGTTACACTTGAACCGGTGTAAGAAACTAAATAGGTGTGTGAGAATAAGAGAAGGGGTGCGAGTGATACTCGTCCCTGGGATTCAAGATGGTTGCTAAGTATGAGAAGGGTTAGCTTAGGTGTTTCCGGCGCAATTACAACTAATCCGGTCGATTCCGGACGGAAGAGGAAATGGAATAATACCAAGAAACGAACCCGGCCCAGGACGAAGACCGGAAAGAGACGAAACGGATCGGAAAGAACAGAAACGATGAGGGATTCAAAGGGGAGGTACTCTCCGTCACTTTTCGAGTCCAAAAATTCGATCCTTTTTCTTTCCTCGAATACAAGTATTTATAGTCTCGGGTATACCCTTGACTACCGTAACTAGTAAGCGAGAGACAGAAAATGATATGCGATCCTTGACAAGTGTCACGGACCCTTTTTGTTACGAAC
>JBBPNW010000644.1:0-13777 GCA_038091115.1 Rubroboletus rhodosanguineus
CTTCAGGAATTCTCACGAAATTAGGTATTTGGGCGAGGATATCCTGGTTTACTGTCGGTGGGTGGGATGTTGCAGAGGGGTAAAGCGCAAGAACTTCATTAGGCATGTTCGCGAGTGTCATTTGGGGCATGTCAGAGAAAAGAAACGCGTTTGAGCTCGAGATGGGCAAAGAGTAAAGCTGTCTTATGAATGTTGGAATATCAAATTGTCTCATTGGTCTGGATACTTTACATGGCTATATGGCGAGTTAGTAGACGAGGAAGAATTCCAGCCCAGGTGGATGACCGGTCCAGAGCGTACCTGCGGGCGTCAAGCTTAAAGAGGCTGACGAGAGAGTGAAGGTAATGCACGAAGCAGCTGGGGCACGGGCGCAGAAGAGCTGGTGAAGATCAAACAGATTGCGAAATCGTCGTCCAAGACGGAACAGGGGGAGCTTCGTTCCACACCTCCATAATAGCCAAGTGTAGGAGGATCCCAAAGCCGGTTTCGGGGTGAACCTTCCAATTGAGCCTTTTCCGATAACTTGACAACAATCACGCGCGATTTGGGAACCCCGAAGCGTTATGCACGACTTCATAAGACACAGGTACACACTGCTCTCCATTTAATCTCCGATCTATGAGTGAGAGTCGGAATTCGCGCCTAATAGAACTTCCTTTACCAGTAATCCTGTGGAGGCAGTGCTTCCTTTTGATTCGTTTGGCCCCCAACCTTCGGGATGGCACGGGAGGAATCTATGCTAGTTAGTTCCAGCATGGTACCCGGAAGGGTCCTGCTTCCCCGCAATCCTCTTCGACTCCTTGTGGATGGGTGTTTAGAATCAAACGAGAGGGAAGTGCAAACAAGACGGACGTCCTCGACCTCCTTGGTCGCAGTGAACTCGAGTGCTTCTTGACAATGCCCTTGATCATTTTCTGCTCAAGGCACTCGGTCTCGTTGTCTTTCCAGAAAAGGCGGGGCTGTACCACAACCGAGGAGAGTTGACGATAATACCCCTTCTCACCTTTTTGACTTGGACTCGACAATGCGACACGTGAACGCTCCGTTGCAGGCTAGTGGGATATCTCGACGTTGATGAGAATCGGGTATTGGGGGAAGAGCTCGTCGCTAGCCGTGCGTCCTGCATACATGGTCGTGAAATTGGCGCATCTGATTGATAGGGAGCAGTTAAGCCTTACCAGAGCCGATTTTTTGACTTGGCTAATGGGTTTTGAATGGGTTTCTGACTCGGCCTCGTTCACTGATTGGTAGAGCACCAGCTTTGTGACAGGGTCGTTTCGTAGCAGCCTAGCAGGGGGGGGATCCCACTCGAAAATTCTTGCCGACACTATGCATTTTCAAAGGACAGAAGATTGATTTCCCAAGACAATGAAATGTAGAAGTGGCGGGGTTCGCGAAGGCAAGGCGCACAAGTGAACAGTGACCTTGACCAACTAGCCTTGTATGAATTGGTGTCTAATTTGTCTTCAGTGCCCAAGGGACCGAGATCGAACAATTGGTGAAGTACAACCGGAGTTTGAAAAATCTCACCAACTCACTCCCACCAGGTGAAGAAGAGCGACCATCCTAGCCGGATACTTTGCCTCGAGACGCACGAGTGTGCGGATGACAGATTCTCTGGTGGAGACGACGCCATCACTGAAAACGGTCCGTGTGTGACTCCTACGATGCGTTTCTACTTCTTACCTCGATCACAGTAGGACATGTTGCAGAGGGGGAAATGTCGAAGAATGTGACGCCTCAGCCAGAGGCGCAGGACGGACGAAGCTTCTGCGTGTCATGGCGTGATAGTAGAATGCGCAGGACAGCGCGAGCGAGGACCTTACCGCCCGTTCCCATTTCCGCGGTTCGGGTTATAATGGAATTCGAACGCCCACAGCGTAAGTCACCACGATCCGGCATCGTTCAACCAGTTGATGAGGTGTCGCTCATACCTACCTTGCGCACATGCGCACGGTTTCCCACGTGCGGCAGCATATCGGTCTCTCCCCATTGCGAGCCAGCAAAAGACTAACCACGGTCTCGAAGACTCATCCGAAGATGAAGATTCACGCCTATCTCGGCCCACATTCCGAGTCTCCGCCAGTTCAACGGTTCAGGTACCAGCGTCGCGATCGCCTGACGATCGGTAATGTATCAGCCCTAAGTATACCACATGCCAATCATGGGATCCACGAGACGAACTTCGTACGTGCGCCGAAATTGTGTTTACGGCCAGCTATAGGCATGAAGACCCTCGAGAAGAGTCCGTGGGGAACTCAATTTAGTCAATTTCCCATCATGGCCATCTAATCTCCAACCCCACTCGTTGGCTGGTGACCACTTGAAAAAGTCACCACTACAAAGTTCACGCTAAATGTACTCTTCCCGTCTACCCCTACCGCGGCATATGCGTCGCGACTGTCACCAAGATACAACCCTTTGAACGCATCCGACACGAGACGTTTACCATGGGAGGTGGAAACGAAGGTGCCGCCAGTGCCGAACTCTTAAGCCACATCCAATGGTGTCCCTTGCGACCGGAAGTCGATCACCCATGGTCCCCCAGAAACGCAATTCCTGCAACCTGTCCGAATTCTCGCAGACCTTGCCCACGTCATACATATGCACGGCAGCACTCAACCTTCCCGTCCTGGGAGTCTGGAGTGTGCGTTAGGTTCGCAGACGATTCCTATCGACGGACAAGAATGAATCATCCAAGAGGTGGTGTGACCCACTGCGATAATCGTGTTCGTTTTGAAACTGCATGGTCGGCTCGAGTATACGTCTTTATCGCGTGCCGGCGAAAGGGGAGGGATCATGAACACGAGATTTATGCCTCCAGACGGCCGGAATGACGCCAAGTAGGGACTGCTGACGAAGGGCAGCTTGCTAGTCGAACTGCAGCCTTTACTTCCCGGGGTCGTCTCAACTTTGGCGATGATGCCCCTCAGTACTCAGTGATGGTCCGGGTGATCTCATAACATCATTCACGTGACTCTACTCTTTGGCGTCGTTCCTCGTCAATTCCTTTCTCTTCTTCGTGACTTCGTCGCTCTCCATCATGTCCACCACTCTCACATCCCTCCCCGCCTCCGGATACGTTTCCCCGCACCCCGCTACCTAATCAACATCGCACCCCTCGGCGACGTCCAAAACACCTTCGGAACCAAAGCCCGTCGACGTCTTTTCCAACGACAACTTCTTTTACCCTGTACCTCAACTAGCTGCACGATCTTCCTGCGCCCTGTGTCTACTTCATTCCAAAGAGAACTTTGGTGTGAAACGGAAGAGTTATTCGGGGCACGGGCGAAGAGCACATGCTGTGAAACTGCTGCGAGTGCCGCGCATTACCTAATTGGACAGATATGGCTCTGAACTTGTTAATTGATGACTCCGAGGTTTGCAGCACACAAATCCACTTTTTATTATATTTTCAATGAACGTATTCTCCTAGGACATGTTAGTACCTCATTACGAGGAGGCGCAATTGTGCCTACGCGCTGTGTGGCAGAACTCGCATTGAAACGTCAAATTCATCCGTTTACTCGCACACGCTTCGCCGAGGACTTCCCGTCCGGTTCATTGGTGACTAGGTTAACTCGAAAAGGCAGACGACCCAATATATGAGAACGATCTGATGCGAACGAATCGTGGTGTGGTTAGTTTGTTCCACATTCAGATCCGTATCCACGTTTGGAGCGGTTATCTTGCTGTTAGGGACATTTCCGCACTTCACTTCATGTCCACACGCCGCAGGCACATGATACCCGCTAGAACGTCTGGGTCTGTGACTGGATGGACTGATGCACTTTTTTCTGATCGAAATAATAATACAATGATACTGATACGCGACATCCTTCTGGCAAGCTGTTACTGCACTGTCTAATTACCATGCTGTTGTTCGGTGTGACTGCCGTTCAGTCGGATGAAACTTTGTTTTGGGGGTCCTCTGCACGGCAGTGATGCAGCCAGTAGATTACTAAATGTAGTGCACTTCATTCAATACCAGGCCCCCGGATGATCCACAAGTGGATCCGATCCTCTTAAGGTTCTTCCAAACCCAGATTCAGGCCCGGACGACGTCGGTCAGCCCGGTACCTTTGATCCAGTCTGGACATAGGGGTCAAAGGTGAACGATCTTGTAGCTTGGTTGGAAGAGATGACAGTCTCGTGTGGGTAGTGGCTGATTTATTGTATAGTCATCGAATACAATCAATGTTTGTAGTGTAGACATGCTGGTAAGTTGGACCCAGGTCCTAAACAAAACACGATACGTACCCCAGGTGCAATCCGGACAGCCAATTTCGGACGTGTCAATGAAGCCGGACACGCGCAAGGTCCAGTTTACTTTTATTTCATTGTAGTGCAGGGATTCCGGGGGCCTCCTCAGCTTGGTAGAACGCCGGCGTACTACTCATACTTACTTGTCATCCCACCGTGTCGTAATGGATTCAAATTGCCGAACGGACCTCTCCGTATTACATCTACCAACGCCACTTCCGTTCTGTCGTGGTCATCATGTTTTTGATGGAATGGAAGTGCTGGCCAACTTGAATGTACCATGCCATCGCTATTCAATCGCGGAGCGGGGACGTTTGACACCCTCGGGCCTCAATTTGAGAGGGGAGGCTGAATCCGACTCGGAGGGTTGCCAGACGTGCCTGGCAGAGGCTACCCCACGCCTCGACTTCTGCTGGTTGGGTGAGCGGCTGTAGTACTTCCACAGAATCGTGGTTAGTATGTCCTCTTTTCTCGCGACTCACAGCCTGATCAACCGGTGCTTATTCCACATTGGGTACTGATCGGCCCAACTACCAGTGCGTTTTACTTAATACCCAGCCTTTGAAGGCCGAAATTGTTCGCGGGACTAGCACGTCCTTTCTTCGATTCCACGTGTCGTCCTGCTCTCCCAACAATTATCGCCGGACCTCTAGAGGGCCCTCACCCGCATAAATGTACTGCCAAGTTGCCACCCGAGCGACTTACCATCCCCCCAACCCATGTTCACTTCACCTCAATACAAACCATGTCATGCACAGGACTCGATGTACGAGACCGTGAATCCTACCATGATACCTCCTGTGCGTTCTGGGACATACTTTTGCTCTGCATTCCGGTTCTGAGGCACTTGACAGCCCGACCAGTATTTTGCCACCAAAGACGACAGTTTGTTTGCAGAGCTTGGGGATGTTAGCAACATACTTTCACGCTCTATCATACCTACTGAACATTTACGACAGATCGTACAAGAGTCTGCATATGCGCAGTGGGCCGATGCGTATATGAATTCCTACTTTTTACCTCCTAGCTGCACGGACTCCTCGTGCCCTACATCCCCTTTATACCAAAGAAAACCTTTCCTTGAACCGGAAGGATTATTTGGGACCGGTAGCCACACCACGGTTGTCCCGCTGGCAGTTCGTTCGGTATGCACGATGTTACCTTCATTGTGTGATTGTAAACTGCAGGTTAATAAATACCACACGCAGGGCGGCGCCGCTCCCGTGGTGGGGGGACATAGCCCCAGCGGGGAGCTCGAGGAGGTAAGGTTGCTCACGCTTTGCAACTACGCTACTTATCGCACGCTCGTCACAGGTGGCTCAGACTCGGACAGAAGTTATGCAGTTCAAGTTGCCCGAAGCCCATCCGCATGCAACCACAACACAGATCGCCCACTCATGTTCCAAAACGGCACCTTGCAAATGGATTGATGAGAATAACGCCAGAACATGTGGTGCTCCGATCGGGTGTACGAGTGTTTCGGTGCACTTCAGGAACTCTCATGGGATTAGGAAGCTGGGTGAGGATATCCCGATTTACTGCCGGTGGATGGGATGTTGCAAGTGGGTGAAGCGTAGGAACTTTGTTAGGCACATTCGCGAGTGCCATTTGGAACATCTCAGAGAACAGAAACGCCCTTGAAGTCACGGTAGGTCAAAGAATATCAAATTGCGTCATTAGTCGAGTGTACACTACACTTTTGGGTCCACCCGACCGGCAGCCCCTTAGGAGCTTCTCGCCTTGGAATGCTGCCGAACTTTTGGCCAGCACGCCCCCATACTACCCAAGTCCTCAGACTTTTTACGAATATCAATCGTGATTGCGCCGACTGATGATCTAATTTAATTAATTGATTGAATTGTTTCCACGCGTATAGATGTATTATAATATATAATAGCTGGCTAGAGTGCCGCTCCACCTCGCGTGGGCAGCCCATGACGGCCTGAATGGTGCAGGGAAGTCCTTCCAACCTGCCTACCCGCAGGTGGTGGGGGACGAGGCGCGCCCGGCGCAGTCATCGAGTCCTGCGCATAGTAGGTGTCGTAAGAGATAGGGACCGATGACCTGTAGAAACCCTCTTCAGGCTCAGACAAGGCCAACCGAGCCCGCACGCGTTCGGGGAGGCTGGGTGGTTGACTAACACCGTCCTGGACGGGGGGGAAGATGTCAAGGGCCGATGGCACGTGTTCGCTCTCATCGGGTTTCTCTGCGAACGCCAAGGTCAGGTGTAGAGCAACGGAACCAGAATATGCCTTACCTTGGTCCTCGGGATTGTAGTTGAAAGGGAACTCGCGCATCTTGCGAATCGCATGGATGGCCCAGAAGAAGAACCCGATACCAGCGACACTGCAGGCTGCGAGCAGGGGACACCTTAGATGAACGATTAGCGGCAGCAGTGGGATCCGAGACATACCTAGTATCGCAATGAGGTCTCCAACGCATACATTGGACTGGAGCGAGAATGGCTTGCACGCTTGAGGGGCAGCCGAATCAGAACTTTGAGCAACGAGAACGCTGGGGACGAACATCTTGCTCGTTAGCGCTCGCGCTGACGAGAAGGTTGGCAATGGTAGAGTATAAAGGTATTCTTGGGGTATTAGCGCGCTCGCAACCTTCAAAGCCTTTGGACTCTTTCGCGATTAGGGGCAGTAAGCTTTGAGGCAGGATATGGTGAAGCAGCAAGGAAGAGAAATGCATTAGGGGCTTCATAGCCTCGAATTTATAGCATGCACATTTAGGGGCTTGTTCTGATCAAAGTCGGGCCTTGAGTCGAGGAATGTTCAATAGTGAAAAGTTGAACCTGCCTGCCAGCGCAGACATTAAAAACCAGCTTGAAGGCACCTTCCATGTTGTCAAGCTTCGAGGGTGCTGCGAAAGGCTTGACTGGGGCGGTTAAAATCGTCCTGGGTCGGGCACCGGTGGCGACTGGTTGTTGCTAGGCTCGGCCAAGTCCACTCGCTGATGAAAGTGGTTGCCCCGCACCGACCTCTCCGACCCATCACGCCAGTTGCCAGTTGCCACCACCCTCGGCGGTCCCCAATTCCGTTGAAGTCCCCTTGAAAATGCTCTTCTGTCCAACGTGTGCGAATCTACTGGTGATTTCATCAGAGACAGGTTACAACAAATGGGCCTGCAACACCTGCGCGTACGAGTTCCCGATCTCAAAGCAGGTGGGGTCTGGAGACTTTTCACGTCTTCCTGAACTGCTAACGATCCCCGAAGATGACTTCGCGTACGAGAATGAAGCGCAAAGAAGTCGACGACGTTTTGGGTGGCGATGAGATGTGGAAGCACGCCGATGCGACAGATGGTGCGTCTCAAGTTCGTCATGGCTCAGCGTCTCGCTCATGCCGCATCTGCAGCTACTTGCGATAAATGCAATCACCGAAGAGCATATTTCTACCAGCTGCAGATCAGGTCTGCTGATGAACCAATGACTACATGTACGTCGTCTATTGTTCTCTAAATATCGTCCAAGAGCTCTGAATCATAGACGACAGTCTACCGGTATCGCAGGTTCCACAAATTTCCTCTCCATATCTCTAACCACCTTTTCTAGATGCGCTGGTTGTGGGTACCAATGGCGCGAAAACTAGCCCATTACTCCTGTACATTAGTACTACATTAGCGTGAGAACTAAGTGAGGCGTATGTTGCACATGTCGAGCACACCCCATCGCCATCCTTGAACCCAACTCTCATCTCATGTCTGATCAATCGCCCCCTCCAAAACAAAAACCAGGCTCACTGCGCGACAGGATCGCCGCATTCGAGAACAAGGGCGGGGCTGCTCCAGGTGCCCCCCCTGGCCCAGCCCCACCCCGTCCCAAACCAGGTGGGCTCCAGTGGAAACCAAGGCCGTCGTCACCCCCCATGTCGCCTGAACACTCGCAATCGGGCGAGCGCAAGCCCCCGAGCACCGGTGGGATGTCCGCCTCCGATGCGGTGGAGAGCATCGGACGTGGCGTGTCCCTCAAGGAACGCATGGCTGCGTTGCAGGGAAAGGGTGCCTTTGGTAGCGCACCACCCCCAGTTGCACCCAAGCCCATCGTGGAGCGGCCCAAGTGGAAGCCGCCCCCAGCAGCACCCGTGCCTGTGTCCTCGGAGGACGAGTCCAAAGAGGGCATCACTCGCGTGGATGTGAGTGGCCGTGAGGCCTCGAGGTCACCTCCGCCTCGTGCCGTGGGGAGCCCAACCCCTGAAAACCAGGGTGTGTCAAATCGTGAGGATGATACGGTCCCACACGAGGGTGATGGTGGGGATCCCGACCCTGAAGAGGAGGAAAGACAACGCAGAGCGGCGATCGCAGCTCGTCTGGCTCGTCTTGGTGGTGCCAGGTTCGGCATGGGTCCGCCCATCTTTGCTACCAAGCCAGTCATACGCAAATCTGAGCCCGTACCCGAGACCAAAGAAGAGGCACGTGCCGATCAGCCTACCATTCTCAAGGAATCGAGTGAAGGTGCTATTAACGATGACGCTTTATCTACTATGACTGATAGCAGTGCCCCCATAGGTTTGGTGTCGTCACCTCCTCGTGACTTGCCAGCCGCAGTATCCCCTGTTCCTCAAGCCACTGCTGAAACAGGTATGTGCGCTTAAATCCTGCGTTATTGTCACCTGTTCATCTCGATCGATTCCTCAGAGCGCAAGGATGAACTTGAATCACCCCCGTCTGTACCCATGCGTGCTCCAACTTCGATGCCTGTACCTGCGGGCCCACGCCGTGCTGCTCCTCCCCGCAAGAAAGTGTCGAAGAACGCACCCTCGACTGCTCTACCCGAACCTCCTGTCGAAGAAGGAGAGGGTGTGGCAGTCCGATCACTGCCTATCACAGATATGTCCCCCGCGATCTCTGGTCGCGCCGTTCATGACGCATCCCTGACCACCGGAGATTCGCAGGAGATAGACAAAGTAGCGGAGGCAGTTGAAGCAACCTACGAAGAACATGTGAATATCACAGCTGATCACGAGCAGCGTCCGATGGAGGCATTTCACGAGCACGTCGAGGAATCCGAAAAACAGGAAGCGGAAGAGGATCTTGTAGAGGGTGCAGGCAGGCATGTTGAAGAGGAGTCAATGCATATGGCCGCTGATGACCAGAAGGTACCTTCTGAGCAGCCTCCCGAGCTAGACGAGGAAGATGAAGAAGCGCGTCGCCAGCGTGTTGCAGCCAAGTTAACCCAGATGGGCGCATTCAACCCACTTGCTGGGCCGCCCCCAGTCCCGCAACGTCCACCATTCGACGAGCCGGACCTAGCCCTGTCCGAAGCACCGCTCGGTGTCGAGAGCGAGGTCAATGTGGATACAGAAGAATACGGGGAGACGATTTCCCCTCCACCTACTGTTCCAGCAAGACACGACTCCGTTCAGTCCATCAAACATGACGTTGTTGAGTCGCGCGTCGAGACCGACCAAGACAACACCAAGGTTGACGAGGACGATCAAATGCCAGCCCATCGTGATGGTGAATCTTGAATTATTTCTTCCCTCCCCCTTTTTTTCTTTGTCGTGTATCGTGTCGTAGGATCTGGGTATTAATGTAGTCTCTTCCTTTTTTATCCCTTCTTTCTGGTGACAGGCGAACATGTAGTCGCGTCGTCCACCGAGGAGCAAGGTGACGGACATACATTGCATCCCCCGGAATTCTCTGAAGAGGAACCAATCGAACACGATTCAGTCCATGTCATAGCCCTACAAGAGCAAGGCACCGCTTCCACACAGGAAGCGGAGACATCGGGCGCGGCACGGCTCGAGGCGGAAGCCCGAGAACGCAGGTTGCAGGGAGATACAGACGGTCTGTCAGCGCGTAGCACAGTAGCTGAGATCTACCACGACACGTCTAAGGACGAGGTAGAAGAGGCTGAGATGCAACCTCCACGCATTACCCGACCTATACCACCACCACCCGTCAACCTCCGGTCCAAGCCGACATCACCATCGTCGCCCTCTTTCTCGCCTCCACCAAAGATACCTTTACAAGCATTGAGGGCAGATGAAGAGGAATGTCCAGCGTCGCCCGATATTCCGCCTCGACCTATTCCCCCACCTGGTAGGAGTGGTGCGTATCAGTTCACTGGGTGGTTGTGAATGTACTTGGCTGATCGCTTGGTGTGCATTGATTTTTCATCGCAGGTACGATGACGGAGGATGCGCCATCGCCCCCTCCCAAACGGTCTATACCGCCACCCCCGAGACGCACGAGTGTACGGGTGGCAGATCCTCTGGCGGAGACGCCATCTTCGCCACCACTGGTACCGACGTCACCTCGATCAGTTAACCGTAGGCTCGGGACACCCCCGATAATCACCACGCTCCCCGTACCAGAACAAGTAGCGTCGGAGGTGCGTGAGAACGGTGCGTGTGTAACCCACTGTGAGGTCTTCCTGCTTCTGATCTCGATCATGTTGCAGAGGAGGAAACTTTGGAGAATAGGACGCCTCAGCCAGAGGCGCAAGAGGACGAAGCGTCCGTGCGTCGTCACGCGATTGCCGAACGCATGGCACGTCTAGGAGGTATCCGATTCGGGGCACCACCGCCGATGAACCCGCTCTCTCGACCCCCTCTACCCCCTGCACCCCCGCCGACGTCGATCCCCCCCGATGAGACGGAATCAGAGGAAAAGGAGGAAGAGGTACAGGGATCTCGAGAAGAGGAGGAAGAGGAGGAGGTCGCAAGGAAACGACGGATCGCTGCCAAATTGGTAGGGATGGGGGGCATGCGGTTCGGGATGCTTCCTCCTGCTGCAGGGTTGCCGCCTGTGCCTGGGAGACGAGCCGTATCGAAGCAAGAGGACAGCGAGAGCGAGGATGCTGTGGTACCTGTTCCTATCCCCGCGCCTCCGCAGAGACCCCCGCCCACTCGGAAGCTACCTCCGCCCACCGAAGTGTCTGTGGAACAGCAAGTTGGGAGGGAGAGTCGCGGGACGTCGGACGATGGTGTGCAAGTCGAGGCAGAGGAGAGCGAGATAGAGGAGGTGCGTTATTCCGATGCGGAGGCGCCGTTGGCGTCTGAGGAAGAGGATGCACCAGCATTGCCATCATCCCGGCGCTCGATGCAGACGCCTCGCTCTGCGGGGGCGCTCCCCACTCCACCACCCCGTATGACGTCACGTTCGCCTCCCCCCGGTCGGCCTCCGATTCCGATGATTCCAGCGGTGTTGTTGGGGAGGCGGTCGAGTACCATGACGGGGTCGAGCTCGAGACAGACGTCGCTGGATGAGTCCAGTCCTGGTGAGACGCCCAGGATCTCGGGACGTGCCTCTGAGAGCGCTATCCGTCCCCAATCCGAGTATGTCATGGTCGAAGCCGAGGACCCCGACGAAGACGATGCGCCCGCGTCGCCACCACTCCATCGCAAATCGACGCGCAGTTCAGCGCGATCGATCCCGCTACCACCGCCCCCCCCGCCGTCCGCGATCGACCCGCCAGAGGTCTTGACGAGTAGTGCGCAGTGGGAGTTGCCGTCCATTCCCCAGGGCACGGAATTTGGGAACAGCTCTGAGATGGCGTCGTCGGGATGGTCGGAGGACTCGACAGCAGTGCATGTACCACCGCCTGTGATGTCGTCGCATCCCGGGTCTAAACTACTTTTGGGCAAGGTTGGCTTGCCGTCATCGACGACGACGGTGTCGGCGTCAGTGGCGGGATCTGCTACGGCCTCGAGCTCGGGCTTGGGTCCGGGTCGAAGGAGTCTCGATCAGCAGCAACAGCAACAGCTGACGACGGACGAGCTGATGGTGATCTGGGGCAAAGTGGGGGTCCAAGTAGTCGAAGCCGCGACGACGCTGTATGAAAAATCAAAGCGGGCGCTTGTTGGGGACGGCTCGTACGCTGGGTTCGTGCGTACCGCGTTGGCCCAGGTGCCCGGGGCGAGGACGCATCGTCCCACTGGCAATCCCGGCGATGACGACTGGGGCTACGTGGTATACGCACAGACGGGTATCACTGTGCAGCGACGCGTGTCGGACATTCTCCCAGGGGATGTCATCACCATTTGGGATGCCAAACTCAAAGGGCACAAGGGTCTACACGCGTACACACAGAACGTTGGTGCGGGCACGGGGGCGGGCGAGGGGGGTGGTCCGATGGTGGGGATCGTGAGCGAGTTTGACGGCAAAAAGAGCAAGGTGAGGGTGTGGCAGGCTAACCAACACGTTGGACAGCAGGTGAGTTTCTCCGTCTTTCGACGGCTGGCCCGCATGAAGAACGGTGTGCTGACACCGAGGGCGACGCAGACGGTGGAGAACGTCAGCTATCGCTTGGAGGACCTGAAGAGCGGGCAGGTCAAGGTGAGCAGGCTTTCGCGGTAGTGTCGTCGATATAGGGGGCTGACGTGGTTTTGGATAGGTGTACCGGGTACTCGAAGCATGAGATACATACTATTGGATATGCATTCACTGTATACACGCTTTTTCTTTCCTTTCCTTCTTTTTCTTTTCGTGGAGATCGTCGTCTGGGGCGTCGCTATGTAGTTCCATTTTATATATCTCGTCCGTTTTGCCTTACCGTGTAAACATGTGCATTAAGCACACACTGTCATGTACATCTATTTAATCGACAAGCGATTACCAAGGGGATCTTAGAATTGGCACGTTGATTCATCAACTCAAACTGAATTAAGCGCTCGATGGAATTGGTATACATGAAAGCATGCGCGGAACAAGTCGCTGGGCACCACCAACGCCGAGTACTGTTGTAATCACTCTGGACTTGTCTGAGCTTGTTCGCTAAGCCGCGAGTCACCCGTGCTTGAACGCATACATCACACGGAACGAAGAGATCGCTTACTGTGACCAGCTTGGAGACGAACGCTGTACTGGTTTCTTCAAGAACAAAGTGTGAGCGAGGAAAGGTGACAAGATGACAAACGACGGCGACAGGCATTGGGAGCCTGACCTTGTGGCGTATCGTCTAATCTAGGTTCTTGGTGAGGTTGGGGTGATCTGTGCTTGTTACTGCAGGGGAGGAAGTAGCCGCTTGCCTTGGTTTTTCTCTGAGCACTGTGACGAGGATGAAATTGAGGTGAAATTGACGGAGCTGAACGAGACAACGCACAAATCTATCCGCAAATTGTTTCTTCCTGATGGACACATACATGAGCTGGATCGTGATGAGGATAAGAAGACGATCGGAGAGGAACGAAAAAGACCTACTTTGCAAGCACCTCTTTGGCTTTCCGTCTAATCCTCTTCCTCTTGGGGGTGAGGCTTGCGTTGGAACCGTTCGGGGAAGGAGCTGTCATTGGAGAAGACATTGCAGGCTCTGGTTTCAAAGGTGCTTTGAAGGCCGTCAAGGGGAGCGATGCTCATGAGGAGGTGGCTGAGTGCAGGGCAACATGTCTGGAGGCAGGGAATGGTAAACTGATAACTGTTCAACTGGGTGACGAAGTGCCACCATGCCAATGTTTACAGTGACTCCAAAAACTGTTCCAATGTTTTGTAGTTTTGGAGTGTATGCAGAATAGCAGTTGTAGGTGTGGGGATTTCGCTTAGCATTGGTGGGAACATATGACGTACA
>JBBPNW010000645.1:0-14813 GCA_038091115.1 Rubroboletus rhodosanguineus
ATCCACCCGTCTCTCTACACGAAGCCCAGAGACTCAAGCAGCTGCAATGCAAAGGCAGCCAAGGTTGGCTGTACCAGTGCATAGCCCATAGGAGAGGATGGGAAGCGCTTCTCCAGCGCAGGCTGTGTTCGAATACGCACGTCAGCGGATCGTTTCTAGTATCTACAAAGTGTTTACCAGGGTCAGCGCAGTCTAGTGGCGTTGTCAGGCAGTCTGGGATCTGGCGCTCGAGAAGGGCACCCTCCTGTGGAGAAAGCTACGGTCACCGATTGTTCTTTTAACGGTCAAGGAAGTGGGGCAACATACAGTGCGTTTCTCCACGCTGGGCATCGCGGACGCCAGGACGGCGGCAGCAGCAACAACGACGAAGCTCTTGATGAAGTGCATAGCGATATGAGTGGGTGGATTTGAGAGATGAGCTGAGGCTTGGAAGCTGAGGTAGGTGTTCAAGTTGTTGAGCACCTCAAGCTTTTCCAACGAGGCTTATATATCTCTCCATGATCCCCATTTTGGTCATTCCAATCGGTGGCCAGAAAACCAAGGAATGGCCAAATTTCACGTTGTCGTAAGATGAGAAGAAAAAGGGTACAAAGTAATGATTGACCATTATTACGCACCCATACCAGGCTGATGTTCACCGGACGTCAAAATTGATTCACTACCATGGTCCCGATGCACAAAAAAATCAGTATGCGCTCTCTTACACTTCAGCAAAGAGAGCTGCACCTCTCGATTCTAACACAGAGATTTAGACTAGTTGGCTCTAACCGCTACTCGTTTTTCTAGATTTCTATTGGCGTGTGTAGTCACCCGCGGTTTTCGACTTGTTTTTGCACATGCCAAGTATTTGTTGGCAGTTCCGAGAGGGTTCGAGCTTCCCACTCCACTCTCGGGGGGCTTGCAGCGACATCAATGTGCGCTATGGTTCCGACGGTTGTTCGGTTAAGTTTTGATTGCGCTGTCATGATCCCCGATTCCATGATCGAACAAATCCGTGCACGTGTACTAAACAGTGGGAGATACCGCCGGGCGGAAAAAGAGCCTAATCCTTTCATTACGACAACACGGGGGGTGTACGGGCTTGAGCTACATGGCATCCCGAGACTCGCCTGCAGTGGCACGGGGCCCCGGAGGTCATGGGTACACACCAAGTTAGTTGAATTCAAATAGTCCCAGACTCTACTAGTAGCACCATGTGCTACGTAATGACCTTATCAACGACGAGTCATGAGGCAGTCCAAGCAGGCTTCTTGTGGGCTGGCTCGGATGTGCGTCAAGAGCCTAGTAGGAGGTGTACATGTGATCCCGCGTGCGCAACCACGTTGTTCGGCAATTGCTCCCCAATTGCTTCCGAGGCGGCCGATACCCGCCGCAGGCGGAGACAAAAAAAAGAACCTACAGGGCCAACCAGTCAGCGGAAGTGACTGACAAAACACACGGAACCGGCCTCAGTGGCATCAGTTCAATTCAGTTGCAGGTTTTTCGCCGGCGTCAAGTATACGCACCTGTCTTCCTTTACACACCGTCTCTTCGTTGTGTGACCATTGCTATGCACCGTAAAGTTATACACTACGGCACAACTTTATTTTTTTTTCTGCTTTTTCGTTTGATTGTCACGGTGTCTGTCGAGTCGAGCTCGCGCACTGATCGTCGTCCACACCTATTTGGACGGATTAGATAAGCAAGACGAACGACGTGCGTCATGTGATTTCCCGACAAGGAAGCCGGGTATACTTTGCTCCTTGACCCACTCCCTCTACCGTGACTTTTGAAACATCTAGATGAGTCGGGGGGCATTGATTACACGCACTCCGAGTCGATGGCTAGTTCGTATCTTTTTTCCGTGAGTTGACTGCGTACCCGTCTAAGCTAATATTGAATATTTGAGCACTGAGCGGCGGTGCTGCAATGACGGACACGAGGAGGCCCTGCGAAGGAATCTTCGCTGCCGCTCTATCGCCCCATTGCAAACGGCTGGGGAGTGTGGGATGGGCTGAGATCCACCGGAAGGTCTTGGACATTGACGGTCACACGGCCTCGATGTTTTCTGTCGATATATCCTCGGATTCAACGAAAGTTGCGACGAGTGGGTCTGACAATGTCGCCCTCAACAAGAGGCAGACACGCACGACGGTCGGGTAGCTAGTCTGGTGACCAGACTATCGGGTAGCGGGAGTCAGACAGCTGACGCGGATGCCAAGTTGATCCGCATCTACAACGGCGACAATGGTCAACGACCGTTCGACAACCTGTTCCAGGTCAAGAAATCCACACCACCATCGCACGCCTGGTTGACCGATGGTCGTCAACTTGTTGCTGTCTCGTATGGCGAAGCCATGTGTTTCGATACGTCCTCGGGGCCATTGCTCAGTGAGTGGTCCATTCGTGGTTGTGGAGCCCATGCATCTATCGCAGGGGCGCGCAATCAAAAGGTTTACTGCCAGTGTCATCTCTGCATGTGATTTCCTATCTTTTTGGGACACCCCTGCGTACAAGTAGCACCAGACAGTTCGGTTCATCGCGCTCTCCCCAACGACGACGACATTGCCATCAGCGAACAATCACCAGTAAATGTAAGCGATCGAATTGGAAATGTTGTCGAATCTGATAGGTCATGGTCTACTCCCCTTTTCCCCTCGTATCGTGAGTGTGTTCAAACACCAATTGCTCGCTTGTTCTGATCCCGGTCACACAACCCCACGAATTTGCTGTGGTCGCTATCTCGCAACGAATGAGCGCAATCATCGGCGGAATATCCTCGGGCTCGATATGGGGTGACCTTTCAAAATTTCATGTCTCGTACAAGGAAGCATTGTGGGCCTTACTCGCAACAAGTTTACCGAGAAGCATGACCAAAATACAGTATTTACAATTTTTTGGGAGTAAAGGGGAGACATGAGAGCGCAGGGAGTGAAGCACGCCGGTAATGATTTCGTAACTTACAATCCTCGACAACGATCTAGTTGTCTCTCTGCGCGAAGCCCGGTGACTTAAACGCAAGGGCAACCTTGGTAGGCTCCAGCAGTGCATTTGCCCAGGAAGCCAATACAACCATTCGCCGAGCAACTGCCAACATAGCCAGTCCTGCCACCACACTTGTCGCAAGGGCAGCCAGCGTACACGCCCGCAGTGCATACACCGATGGTGTTGCTCGGGTTGGGGAACGCACCTGCGCAACCTGTGGTAGAATACGCGTGTTAGTGGATCGCTTCAGGTAGCGACGAGGGGTCCACCGTTCTGGAAGCAATCTCCGATGTAACCTTGGCAGTTGTTTCCACTCTGGCGCATGAGGAAATCATCCTCCTGTGAAGAAAGCCAACGGTCACTGATTGTTCTTTTAACTGTCAAGAAAATAAGGCAACATACTACAGCGCGTCTGTCCACACCGGGCGTTGCAAGGGCAGCCAGTGTACGCGCCCGCAGTACATACATCAATGGTGTTGCTTGGATTGGCGAATGCACCTACACAACCTGTGGTGGAGTACGTGTGTTAGCGGATCGCTTCAGGTAGCGACGAGGTGGGTCTACCGTTCTGGAAGCATTTTCCGATGTAGCCTTGGCAGTTGTTTCCACTCTGGCGCCCGAGGAGATCATCCTCCTGTAGAGAATGTTTCGGTCACCAATTATCCTTTTAATTGTCAAGAAAATGAGGCAACACACTACAGCGCGTCTGTTCACACCGGGCGTCGCGGACGCCAAGGCAACGGCAGCAGCAAGGGCGATGAAGCTCTTGATGAAGTGCATGGTGATATGAGTAGGTGAATTTGTGAGATGAGCTAAAGGCTAGAAGTCGAGGTAGACGTCGAAATTGCTGAATAGCTTGAGCTTTGCCAACGAGATTTATATACCTCTTCTTGACCCCCGGCATTCGGTCATCTAGAGTGTTACAACATGGTAGGAAAGGATAGCAGCGACTGCAATGACGTCGACATCCCGGATAGTGGAGAACGGACCGTACTTGAGAGAGTTAAACCCAGGCAAGCCCCGGCTGGCCTGGGCCCCATGGGCTGCGCTGCTGCATAGGCCTATAATTATAATCACAGCTTGATGCAAGTTAATTAATCCTAATGAGAGTAAGAACTAATCAGTGACCGAGTGAGTAACCAATAGCGTAGTGAGTCCATACCTCAGTCGGATGGCTGCCGAACAGGCATGCCTCTGCGGTTGGGGACTTCCAACCAGTAACCTATATACGGTAATCGCGGTACAGCTTACGTGCAGGATCCATAGAGATATGTTGTCTAGAGAATGTGTACCACGGTCGAGTTGCGGGCGACACGGAGGCATCGGAGGACACCGTGGAACTTATATCATCCGATGCTTGCCCTCCGATTGGCGGGATTGTGGGAGCCACTGGAAGCGGCAAATTGACAACTGTGCGTACACACCGTTCCGACTCCGGCGTGTGATATTGTACTTTGAATGAAGTGCTAGTGTCTCTAGTTTATAAACCTCGTCAGCGGATCGAACCTGGCCGTGAGCGACGGAATGAGAAGTTGTACCTTCGATGCGGAAGAGTCCCGACGATTTATCCACGATGATCGGACGGTGATCCTGATTGATCACCGGGGTTTGATGACTCCCACCGCAGTGACACAGACACCCTTGAATCGATATCTGATCACCTTGCCAAAACGTAGGTGTTTACCTTGCACCCAATTCGCTCTTGTGGTCGTCCCTTTGGGTCTTACGTGTATGCACGGAAGGGCACTACACTCGCGGGTGTTATCTACATGCCATTTCCGACGTGAGGACGGGATGAACGTCGAGAGATAATTTTTATCTCTTCCGCGAGCTGTAGAAACGTGAGCCCCCGCAGTGTTCTTGTCGCCACTGCCATGGGTCTAGCGTCGCCCCCAAGGTAAGCGAGACGGGAGCAAGAGCTTGCGAAGCCCGCTGACTTGTTCAAGCCCGTCCTAGACAAGGGCGGCAGCTTGTTCGCCATGATGGCGAACAGGATTCCGCTTAGGGCATCTTCCATCGCTTGATTCACAATGGCATGCAACTTCGCGTCCAGCGAGAGCCCGAGGGGAGCTGCTTGCTGACACTGGTGCGGGTACTGAGCTCTCTTACCAATTGAATAAGTCAACTGAAACTGGCAAAAGACGAGAAGGTGCGGGATGAGCTCTTCCTAGAACTTTTAAAAGACCCGGAAAGAAAAGGATCGTGTCGAAAAAAACAACAAACGCCTGGAGAAGGATGGTGAGGTGGGTCAACTAGCTTTGAGACTGGTTACCCCCTACATGGTCTCACCGCACCAGGAAATCGACGCTCTCAGCAGGAACGCAAACGCACCAAGGGCAAAAGGTCGGTTCAACCGGAGGTAACAAGTTGGAGTGTGTGGTTGGTTGAAACTTGGTTGAGATTCAGGATGTTTTCCGGAAACGTCTGCGTTGGCAAGAACCCCGACATGCAAAATGTTGTAAATAGACACGATAAGTTGTCAAATATGAAGCACTTAGCATCTCGCTCGCCGTACGATGAAATGCTGGGATAACTTTGTAAGTGCATATCGGCATTTTGTTGTGAGCCGGCGGAGTGGAATGTATGGGGTCGTGGCAGCGAAGCGGACTTTCTCGGGGCATCTGCCCGCGTCAATTGTCAACTCAACTCTCCCTCCTTCGTTCACTTAGTGGGTAGAAAGTTCTACACCAACTTCCGAGTACCACACAAGACGTTGATGGAGTCTTTGCCGCCGTTTCCTTTTTCTCCCACGTATGTATGTACTTAGGAGCTGTCTTACCAGGCCGCTTGGGCAACGTGAACGGTGCAGCTAAGTGTCTGTTCTGTCGTCAAAGTGGCCTTGTAAGAGATCTTCCAACGAATTTTGGTAGAATATTACACTCGGATCTGACGATTGAGAATATCAGGACGAGGTCCTGGTTACGCGGGGACCCACAACCAGGAGTGCAACCCTTGGGCCTGCACAGCAACGGTGATTACGAATGCGCACGGGCCAGTTCATCTTATATCAGAAGTAACTCTAACTAAACCAACATCAAGCTTTTCTCATTTTCAGTTGGCTCACGCCCTTGATCTTTTCACCACCTATAAATCGCCACTCGTACGATGGACCTAGAAGAGTTCGAGGTTTTCCATCGTGAACTTGACACGACCACGAACCACGCAACTGGCTCGTCATCGATCCCTGATGCATTGAAATGGATCGATGCTGAATGGCACACTGCCAGCAGGCGGGCTAGATGGATGGATCTACTTGGTGACTATGCTGGAACTGAGCCATTCATCATCGATGGTAGAGTACTGTCGCGATCTATCTGCTTCACTAATTTACACGCTCTCTCCATAGGACATTCATTGATTCAGCTGGTTTTCGACGACCCACTGCTGGCATTGGGGAAATCAGGTGGTGAGCATTGATGTTGCATTACCTCGCAAAGGATTCAGGCATGACTATAAAATCAGACCCTTCCTTCCAGATTCTGCATGCTTTTCATATACTTGAACGTACTCTGGACGAATTTATCAAACGCTCGGCTGTGTTTGACGTCGTATTTTGGGATGGTGAGTTCCATTTGGTTGTCTGGACTCCATCCTGAAGCCTAGTAGAAACTCGACACCTGGCATTGAGGACCGGCGTGGGTGACTTCGACGAAGCATCCAGGTCCCTTGCTCGAAGGCTTTTATTCAATCACTTGCTCAAGATACCCCAAGTCTCTGTGCACGTCTTCGCTAGTCTTTCCGATCCAAAATGGGCGGAATACCAATATTTGCGAAAAGTAAGTCAACATCGGCTACTCGTCTCGTCCCGTTCACTCTCTCCTAGCCTATGTTTGCCCTAGTCAATGATGGTGGCACAGATCAGGAATCGATAGATCCTTTCGCCGCACAACGTCTCCTTTGCCACCGTGTCTTTTTATGTGACCTGTTAACGAGCAGGTTGACGCTGGCACTCTTGGCTGGCGCCGAGTTCCGCGACTCCAAGGTCAGTCTCCCCACATGGTCATCACGAGTGAAGACTCAGCCACCTCACTGAACAGGTGCTTTCTTTCGTCTACGAGTCGAAATCATGTCGAGCAAACGATTTCATTCCCGCCCCTGTTCGTGGTGCATATTCTACAGCCGCTCGCGTTCTCGAAGAGGAGGCGAGGAACATTACTCTCATTCCCTCATTCACATCAATCGAGTCCTTACTGACATTACGAACACTTGCGACCGAGGATGTCGCTCTAGAGGTGGCTTCCCTGACTCAATTTTCTGGCCCTCGAGAGAAAGCTCTCTTCTTCGCATTCCTCATTCATCTAGTGTTACTCCTCCGTCTCTCGACGCAAGATCGGGCCAGAAAATTGGAACCTATGCAGGATGGATTAAAACGTCAGCTCACATCGGATTTCCTCCCAACCGTTTTCCGCGCTGTAGAGGTGGCCATTACGTCATTGAATACAACCATCGATATCGATGTGAGGGTGTTCATCGCGCTCGTTCGGTTTTTGGCAGAGAACAGCACACTCTCGGTGCAAGATATACTCGGGAATGATATTGCCAACATCGTGGAGGATAAATTGTCTTTATTCTCTGTTCCAATTTCAGCATTTTCTCAATTCGCCACGGAATTTCTTCCGTTGCCAGCGCTTGCCTCTCCACCCACAGACAATGGACTCAGACTACTTCCCTTCAGTAACAAAATTTTCGATGACGAACTCGCGCCTATCCGTAGTCTCACTGACGACGACAGTGTGGGAGCCCACGGAGTCGATGAAACGGAGGAAGACGAAGGAGTTGACAGTGATGAAGGGTCCGATACCGACGAATGGGACACTAGTAGTGAAGAAGAAGAAGGGAGGAGTACACCCAAATCTCCACTCGATGTACCTAAAACAGGTTATTTCGACGACGGCGCTCTCTTCAACGACACTCGGCACTGGCACAACCACAAACGGCCTCTATTACCGAGGCACCTCGGAGGTGAGGCGCCGACTGCGAACGCGACACAGTGGCAACGGAAGAAGAAACTTCGGGCTGACCAACGGTTTATGAAGACGTTGCATGATCAGGCTGCGACCTTGACGGGTGCATCGGGTGCGGCGCTGCATCAGATTAAGATACCGCCTGTCAGTACGGTATCAAATCAACCCCCATCTAAGGTCACTGCATTCGCGTTATGCAACCCGTCTGCTTATCATTTAACTGAGACGCATACACCCACAGAAGCAAAGCTATACACGTCCCACTGCCTCCAAAGCTACACAGAAACAATCCAAAGCTGACGCCATTCGGGAGCAAAATTTAGCCCAAAAGGCACAAAAGCAATCCACGGAGTCGATCACGTGGTTGACAGACCGCATCCGTGAACTGGATTCAGAGACCTCGGTATCTTCTGTAGAAAAGTCCATCCTCGATTTGAGGCGCAATCCAAGGTCCTATGAGCCGCTTGTTGTGACCGAGTTGGCGCTGTATCGTCTCCATCGCTTATTCTTGCATTGGATCTTGGACCCGGAACGCGAGTTGGCCACGGTCCGCGACAAACATGGCGTTACAGCACTTCGTACGATCAAGGACATCCTCGAGGTCAATTATGCGACGAGTGACACCCGAAAATGCATACAAGACGTTCTCAACGTCCTCGGCTTCTCCGCCTACACGAACACACTCACAATCAGTTCAGCAACACAGGAAGATCGTCGGCTCACTTTCAAATTTGTCAAGTTGGTCAAGTCAAAAACGCAAGAACCGTTGCATGCGTTCATGCGCATCAAGGAGCACCCAATCGAGTGGCAGTTGCGCGTTTTCGGCGAATACATGGATCGAAGTATGGACAGCCAATTCGATCCGCGAGTCTCGTTCAAACCCGATGCATGGCAGAGACAAGTCTTGGACGCAATCGACGCCAACAAGTCCCTTCTCGTTGTAGGTGCGTGGTCGCCAGCTTCGGAAGCCGTTTGGGGTGTATTGAACTATGTATTCAGCCCCAACTAGTGCGGGTAAAACGTTCATATCGTATTACGCGATGGAAAAGGTCCTTAGAGGGTCGGACGAAGGTGTTATCGTTTATGTTGCCCCCACGAAAGCACTTGTTTCCCAGGTCGCTGCCGAGATATACGCGCGGTTCAGCAAGGACCTGAATGGTCGTAAGTTCCCCCTTGCCTTGTCAAAGGATTTGACAAAAACACGTCATGATATGTAGGGAGTTGCTGGGCCATCCACACTAGGGATTATCGTATCCATGATCCTCAAAATTGCCAGATTCTCGTTACGGTTCCAGAGATGCTTGCCATCATGATGCTTTCGCCACCCTTGTCCAAGGTGTGGACTCCCCGTGTGAAATAGTGAGTTGGTTTTAACTACTTTACTGCGGTAACCCATGATCTTTATAGTATCATTCTGGATGAAATACATACGATCGGTCAACAAGAGGGTGGGTCTGTATGGGAGCAGATCCTGTTGCTGGCTCCTTGCCCCATTATGTCAGTTTTTGTCCTTCCCTCACATCTGGCCGATGATGATATATTTGACCTCATACAGTGGCTTGTCCGCGACGGTGGGAGCACCCGAGAAATTCAATACGTGGCTTGAAGCCGTTCAAAAAGCGGGCGGTTTCCAGCACACATTTATC
This sequence comes from Rubroboletus rhodosanguineus, assembly GCA_038091115.1. NCBI lineage: Eukaryota > Fungi > Basidiomycota > Agaricomycetes > Boletales > Boletaceae > Rubroboletus > Rubroboletus rhodosanguineus. Next base: position 9,575 of record JBBPNW010000645.1, read on the forward strand.
CACCACCCACACCGATACTCCCATCTCCGCAAGTTCTTTTACAACATCTACGAAGCACCGAGCAGCAAGTTCGAATCGATCCCCACGTATAAATCCACCGAACGGATGCGGTACCTCCATCCGATCGCGATGCTCGCCTTCGGTCCAAGGTCTCTCCCTTCCGATCTCGCATTAGAAGCCTCAGATACGTTGACATTATATCGGGCGCTTGCGGCGCATGGCAACATGCCACCCTCGACGTTGCATACGTTGGATCCATTGAATTTCTTCCCCTCTGATAGACTCTTGCAACAAAAAGACGTGATCGCGTATGACGCGGCGCTCAAAGCATGTCTAGCACCCATGGTCGCCCAGTTCGATCCACGTAGCCCAGCGGCGCCGTTGCACAAGGTTATTGCGAGCCTCGGGGACGGTGCGCTGAGTAAGGTACCCGCTGCGGTGACCAACACCCAGCCCGGGCGCGGGGTATTCACGAAGAATTTGATTCATCTCGTTTGCGACCTTCACGTCCAAGGCGATCTGGTAAGCTTCACATGCCCGGGATGCGTACACACAATAAAGTTTCTCAATACACCTCTCCCCATTCCAGCCAGCGATCTTTTTCAACTTTGATCGAGCAGACTGCGAGATCATGGCTATCACGCTCCGTGGTGCGTTACTCGCCAAAGAAAAGGAGTGGCGCGCCACAAATCCAGAGTGGCAACACAAACTGGCACAATACGAAGAATGGTTATCGAGGGCAAAAGACCGCGAGCGGGCAGCTGCCAGAGCAGCGAAAAACAGAATAGATCTGGACGGGGTCATGACGGAGACGGTGGAATGGCAATCAACATTTAATCCCAACGCGGCGCTACCCCAGTTTTCGTTTGCGGGTCAGCATACATCGTATACGCAAAGTATGCTCGAGGAGGAATTGAAGGAGTTGGGCCGGTGGACGTCGACGCCCAAGTGGGCACTCTTTTGCTTGCGGCGGGGAATTGCGGTGCATCATTCTGGTATGAACAAACGCTATAGGACGGTCATCGAAAGGTGGGCATGGCAGACATTTGATTTGTGCTTCTGGATCACTGAGACGACATCGTAGCCTGTTTCGTCGGGGATTCATTCGTGTCATATTCGCAACAGGTTATTCCTTACGCGAGGCATTGGGGTGAATGACACTAACAGATACTCGCACAGGCACGCTTGCACTCGGTATCAATGCACCAACGAAGACGTCGGTCTTTTGTGGTGATTCGCCATACCTAACGGCCCTCATGGTACGTCGTAACGAGGAGATCCACTTGTAAGATGATGGTGACAGTCCTTATCAGTACCGACAATGCGCTGGTCGTGCTGGGAGACGTGGATATGATCTCCTCGGCAAAGTCGTGTTCTATGGTCTTCCCATGGACCGAGTGCAACGTTTGACGTTGTCCAAGCTCCCATCGCTCGGTGCCAACTTTCCTGTGACGTCTACGCTCATTCTTCGACTGTTCAACGTCCTCGAGGGTTCTGGGTACGCGCCTGCGGCCGTGAACGCCGTCCAACGGTTGTTCCGTCTTCCGCAAGTCAGCTTCGGTTCCGAAGAGGGCAAATACCAACTCCTACACCACCTTCGATTCAGTATTGATTACCTCCGACGGGCGCGCCTGCTAGACGAACATGGTCGCCCGTTCAATCTCTTTGGGATCGCCGCTCACCTGTACTACACCGAACCGAGCAACTTTGCGCTCGTCACGTTGCTTCGACACGGCGCCCTTCACCGGATCTGTGCACAGCCCAGTGTCATCCAAGCCAAGCGAGATTTCATCCTGCTTATGAGTCACTTATTTGGAAGACGGTACTTACCGGGATCATATCTTAAAGATGAGAATACGGCGGAGATCATCAAGACATCGGCGTCGATGGTGATCTTACCTCCGTTGTCAGACGATGCTCGACGCGTACTCGCAGCGCACGAAGAAGAGATTCTCCGGATCTTTACAGGGTATGCACTTACGTACGGCTCCCAGCACAGGACCGAACTAGGACCTGACACCTGCCTGCCGCTGAGTGGTACTGAGCTCGGCGGGACACCCGCGTCTCATTCGGTGGCACGTTTCGGGACGTGGTTGCAAGAGACCGCATTAAAGGTCATAGCAAGGTCGCTGTTCGTCGCGAACTCGGGGCACGACGATCGGTTTGAGAGCGTGACGGATCTGGCAAGGACGGCAAGGAGGGGGTTGAGCCTGAACGAACACGCTATTCCCTCGGTTGCGCCCATCTTTGCGGCCCCGCCACAGGCCGAGTCCGAGGAGGATGGGGACGAAAATGGGAACCCAAGTTCGGAGCATCCTCACGCCAAGCCACATCCCCACGCGGGCGGTTTTGCCCTCAATGCATACATTCTCGACTTTTACACGCACGGCCAGGTACAGCCGTTGGGCGAAGCCAACGCAATACGACGAGGCGACGTCTGGTTCGTGTTGCAAGACTTTGCCTTGACCCTGATGACGGTGCGAGGGGTGTTGGAGCAGCTGATTATGCGGAAACAGGATCGGGTGGATCTAGGGGAGGGGTCGGATGGGGGCGAGAATGAGGGTGAAGGCTCATCGGAGGATTTGGACAGTGGGTTTATTGATATGGACGATCCGACGGAAAAGGACAACGATGGGGATGACTGGGGAGGAGCACAGATGGGGAGCGGGACGGGCCGCATCAAGCCCAGTTGGGTGGCAGGTAGGGATTGGAGAGTGCTCGAGGTGGTATATGATGCGACGGAGGAGTTTGATACAAAGTTCAAGGCTATGTGGGCCTAAGAAGTTGATCAAGGTGGTTGAAACTTGGATCATCTGGTGTACCGGGCACATGTTGGATGACTTTGTTATATGTTGTACAAGTTGCCGGCCTATTCCAGTAATGGATCATTGGAGTGGACTATTAGGATCACAGTAAATTTGCATCAGGCTACAATCACACGACACCTCGAGCCTTTGAATGTCGAGGTGGTACGGGAGAGGTCCCGCTCGTGGATTAGCACGGTTTCTGCCTGACATAGTGGACTTCATAATGTCCCGACGCGAGGTCCATCTCCAGTTTGTACGGTCAGCGACAACTGCTGGGGCACCGTGAACACCGGGTGGGAGTGAGTGGGCGAGTGCAGGGAGTGCATCGGAGACAAAAGCGAATCGCGTGGTAGAAATGTATTCGGTTAGAACAAGACGCAAGGAGGGGGTGAGGAAAAGAGGCAGGACGAGGGCGGCTGACCGGCGTCCAGAATGGGCCACGTCTGCATTCCATCTCCCACATTTCTTCCCTGAACAGCCGATATCGCGTCTGGTCACCGCCTACCGACTGGACGAGGAGCCGCCGAAGCTCGGTGAGTGACCGGTCCATGCGCGAGGACAGCAAGCACCATCCCAGACTAGCGACACTAGCAATTGAAGAACGGTCGGTGGTGAAATTTTGAAATACGTCAGACCTGCTTGTCACTTGATGTCACAGCCACCACCAAGTACTCCTCCTGGATAGCTTCTCGGCTCCCGGGCCTGTGAGAAACTGCTACGCCTGGTGACCAATCTACCGAACAGACCGTGTAGGTGGTGGCTCGAGGCTGATATATCAGAAACTAGCTGCCACTTGCCCTCTCTTCTCCCGTCCGGCCATGTACCAATCAGCGCCCACCCCGTCCGAGTCAACCTCTGCAGAAGTGCGTCCTTTCTCTTGCCCATACTTGCACACCCTAAACCCTATCTCCCAGCTGCCCGTAGATAGAAATGACATAGAAAGGGAACCGCAAAAACCGCCCGCAGAGTCGCTTCCTGACCCGTACATGTTCCGTGTCGGCCTGAAAACCGACGACGAACTGTCTCAGTTGCGCCGTCGTCGCAAGCATGGCAAGTCTCTCGAGTCGTATCACCGAAAACAAAACAACGTGCGAGTTCACCAATTTTATCTCCCATTCGTCACAGTCATTCACCCTCTTACTCCCGCAGCTCATCCATTCACTCCTCAAATCGATGGACGACCACACCCGAGAAGCCAGGGATCTTGAAGAGGCTTCTCGCCTCTCAGTATGCTTTCCTCCCTCTCCCCTGTGTATAAACCTCATTATTCTTCCTAAATTCAGATCAAAATCGCTGTCTGGGCAAGTCTTGTCGCAAATTTCAGTCTTTGCGTCCTTCAACGTGCGTCCTCCATCCACACGTCATCTTTTGATCCACTGGATGATCATCGCATAGTTTATGCTGCTATATCTTCCGTCTCGCTTTCCTTGATTGCCACTGGAATCGACGCCACTTTCGATTTTGGCAGTAACCTCTTTCTCTATCTCATGAACAGGCAAGCCGACAGAATGGACGTCAACAAATGGCCGGTGGGCGGTGCTCGTTTGGAAACCATCGGAAACATCATCTACGGTGAGATTCTTACCGGACTCTTCCCAGTCACCTGTCCTCACACTTGCTTCAAGGTGCCCTGTTCGTCGATTCCACTACCATCACCTACTCCTTGGGCTGATGTCCGCACAGAATGTCCTCGGTCAACCTCGTTGTCATTGTCGAGTCCATTCGGTCATTGATGTCACATTCGACTGAAAACTCCTTTAACCTTCCCGCCGTACTAGCAGTCGCAGCGGCTCTGGGTAATTAAAGAATGTTATTGGCTTGCACAGAGTCTGACTAGTTTTTAAATGCACCACCTGCCAGGGGTCAAGATTCTACTCTTCCTGTACTGTCATACCATTCGCTCCAAGTCTAGCCAGGTACATGTCCTCTGGGAGGATCACCGAAATGACATATTCATTAACGGTTTCGGTACGCTGTTTTGTTCACTGAATTTGTCCTGTTCTGATGGCACACTAGGTATCCTCATGTCTGCTGGTGGCAGCCGATTGCGATGGTGGCTGGACCCCGTTGGTGCCGTTCTGGTGGGTATTCATAAAGGCGACCTTGTATCCGGTTGAAAAGTCTTCCCAGATCGCCGCGGGTGTCATTATTGCATGGGGACATACAATCTATGAACAATTCGGCCTGCTGGCAGGGAAATCTGCACCGAACGAATTTATTCAGCTTGTCATTTACAAGGCCATGACATTCAGCGCAGACATCAACAAGGTCGATACTGTCCGTGCTTACCATAGTGGCCCGGTATGTCCTCCTTTCAGGACGATCTCTCCGGTTCTGTAACTCCGCCTCGGCAGAATTATTTCGTCGAGGTCGACATAGTCATGGATCCTTCGACCCCCCTATGGAAGACACACGATATTTCTCAGCAGCTG
>JBBPNW010000646.1:0-14808 GCA_038091115.1 Rubroboletus rhodosanguineus
AACAAGTCATCCCTGAACAACAAAACGCACATGAAGACGTGGCAACGCCTCGGTCACGTTGAGTGGTGCGCCCGTCGGCTGCTTCGCACTCCAAAAGATCTCGGCCGAGGAGGCAGCACGAGGCCAGACGATCGGATCGAGGTTTTGTGGTCCGGATTGTTCGGCCCAGAGTAGTTGTTCACCTAGTCTCGTCGTCAACGACCGAGCGCGCGTCCTCGATCGACATGAAAGGACGCACCTCCGAGTACAAGCGGGTATTGGGATTCGGTCAAGTTGGCGAGCGGATCAAAGGTGTACGACTTGGGGTAGGATAAGTCTCGAGATAGTGGCATGTGCAGAAGAAACCGCTCACCTCGGACCACGTCTTGAAGGGATCACACCAGCTGTTTCTATAATCATAACACCAACAGCGTCAACCCCCTTCAGTGCGCTTAATACGAAGAAAAACTTACAAAGTCGGGTCGCCTCCCAACCACCCACCTCCACCACAGTCCTATCAGAGATAAGAATCAGGAACAGGGGCATCGAAAGAAGGACACGCACGAGGTAAAAGTAGTTTGAAGGTCCGTGAACAATGCGGTATCCCAAATCAGCCACTTCGGCCGCGTCTTCGGACGAGATCCAGACCCTGGAAGCTTTCATCAGCGTGTGCTGCCCTGACGGATCAAAGGGACGCTGCGACGCACATGACGATGGTCTCGTTGGACAGGGTGAGGTTCCACTGCAGCACCATCTCTTCCCAAACGACGGGGGTCTTGCCCTGTGCAATCAGTGCGCCATGGGTACTCTGTGTAAACGAGGCGGGGTATCGACTTCCTGAGGGAAAATATCAGCAGCAATCCTATCGTCATTGCCATCACACTCACCAGAAGGACGTCAATACCGCGCTACGACACGCGCGCGAAATGTGAGCAACGAGCCAAACATGAAAAAAACAAAAGACGCACTGCAGCAGCATATTGAACGAGGTATCGTACGTCGCTCTTGCTGTAGGTCTCCTCGGCAGAGTAGGCACCGTTGGCAGCAAGCTCCGGGTAGTGAGCAACCTCGAGGGGGAAACTCTGACTGTCGGTGATGTGCCAATGGAAGGTATTGATCTTGACCCAACTCATCGCGTCGAGGGTTCTAAGCAAGTCTTCGAGCGGGAAACTACGTGCCTGTCATTATTCCGCGTTAAGCGAGAAAGGTACACGGTACGCACAAGTTTCGCGCGGTATCGAGCGCGAATCCACGATAGGGCTGTATAATAGCGCGTCAGCCCACACTCTATTGGACCAAACGACGCGACACGCACATAGGCAGGGGCGTCCGTGATCGCGATCGGCGCCTCAAGCGTGTACGTCTTTCTCCCATAATAATACCACAACTGGCCAAACGTCGTCAACCCGCGGTAGAGCCCCAACGTCGAATTAGCGGTGAGGGTTGCAGCGGATCCATCGGCCGGGATGGTGAGGACGTATTCTTCGCTGCGCGTGCCGAGGGGTTTGACAGACTCGGATGCGATGCTGTCGACGGGCGCACCGGAAGCGAGGGTGAGCTGGAGCGAGCAGAGCGAGGGGGCACCAGTGAGTGCGGCAGAATCATTGGCGCCGCGACCGACGACAAGACGGCCGAGCTTGTCGTTGAGGAGGTAGTACTGGGCCTGCGCGACGGCCTCATGGAGATCATTGGGCGCGCCTCGGATGGCGACGTCGAAGTAAAAGTCAGGATCAAGGACGAGCGGGGCGGTGCCGGTGCTGAGGGCAGCGGGGATGGGCCACAGGGCCCATGCTGCCGGGAAGACAGAGAGGGCGAGCAAGAGACGGAGAGCCATAGCTCACTCATGATCTGTTTCAGAGGGTTCTTATGGGAACGAGCAAGGTCATGTGTGGTCTAATTACGTATGCTATGGGAGCCTGCTCATCCAAACAAGCGTCCGATACAGTTGTCTGCCTCACACCGGCACTGTGCATACACCGCGTGTTCACGGAACATCTCCAACCCCCCCGCCCTCGCTGCTTCAATCTCTTCCCGCTTCTCCTAAATTCCGTGTCAGCGCAGGCCCATCTCACCATGGCATCCGCACTCACATCGATGTCCCCATAGTACGAGAAACACAGCTCCTGCCAGGGCTCCACCTCCCGCGTCGTAAACACCGCCAACAGCGGCTTGTCGACGTCCGCATCATCGATATGACACGCAAATATTTTGCAATTGGGGTCGCAGCTGTGATTCTGTCCCACGTCACGTTCAGCCCTCGTGCACCCATGACCGCCGGACTCACCAAGAACCGCGTGAACTGTTTGCGGACCGGAGTCAGTTGAGACGTCGCCTCGATCGACATGCACTCACGTTTCCACTATGATATGCATCCACGACATAAAGGTTCTCCCAATCGTCCGGGTTCTCCATTTCCAGTTTCAGGTGATGAAAATCGACCGAAAACAGGTATGTCCGTCCATACAAGTCATAATACCTGTCGAGTATCAATATACACGCGTGTCAATCACTGGCATGATGTATTACACGTACCTGCCACGTGCCTCACCCTCCTGTTCCGTCAGCAGTTCCCCTGCATAAATACCAATGTAGGACCCTTTTGGTATCTTCTTGTTCCCAGAAAATACCCCTGTAACATATACGGGTGAAAAAATGCCCAGAATCGGGAACAGCTCCATTACCCCAGCCTTTGTGCGTCGTCTTTGCGATATGAACAGGCCACTTGCGCCCATTCTGCACCACCTGTCAACATCGACATCCTCATCAGTGACATTTGTTCAAATATATATCGACATACGCACCCGGTTGGGACAGTCCTCGTCACAGGCACAAAACTGGTTGCACTCAAAGATAGGGCACTCAAGCCGCTGCAGCAACCCCTTGTGGTCATACACAAAAGGCGATCCCGGCCACGTCGGCGGTATAATCTCCTTGTCAATATATGGTTGCACCCACCTCAGTTGCCTCTTTGCACATGCACACTTGCCCGACTTGGGGTCACACCGCCCCACACACCCACAGCTCTCCAACCTCTTCACGTCCGGTGGCGGTACACCCTCCCCATGCCACATCTCATTCGTGTAATGGAATTCCCATGGTGGCGTCACTTCCTGCCCAATCCCGTTGTCAAAGATCTCGATCGAGGGCGCCTCAGGTTCGTTATTCATGGCTTCCCGAATATGTGCCTCGAATATCTCGCGCGCGGCGTCAGAATTACGAAACGACGCCGGAAGCGCGTTCATGTTGTCTTGCAACGAATGCGGAAGATCTTTGGCGAGCCGGTACTCTGGCGGACGCTCCCTATTTTCGGCCACAACTGACGCCCATGTGAGAATGCGGTATCGACTGACGGCGAAGCGCCCATCATTCGCTTGGTCGGGAACGGGTGCAGGGCAGCGGCGGAGATCCACTCCGTCGACAGACGCCGCTCTCGAGTGGGACCTCCGTTTCGAACCCTCGCGAGATGAAGGAGAGCCCGATCGTACAGGCACCAGTGATGTGCTGGACACAGTCCTGCTACTGCCAGTCGAATCAATGGGCACGACCTCCGACTACCCGACGTGAGCGCGAGACAGTCCCCAGACATACTCAGTCACCTACCTCTGATTCGAACTCGCCACGTACTGTCAGAAGAGCATCACATTCGTCCATCGAGTCCGCGTCTCCACTCGAACGACGTCGTTTGTGGGTATGGTGGTGTGTAGCGTTTTGATCGGAGGTGGAGGGAAGCTCGGGGGATGAGGTACTGTCGTCTTCAGGGAGAAGGAGATCAGGCGTTGCTACATGAGACGCGATCTCGACAGAATCGCTATCTTGTATGACGTGTCCCTCAGACGCAACTGTGCGCGTGCTCTGTGCGATGTACACGTTTGTGAGATCCGTGACCCCATGTGAGCGCGTTCACGTACCGCGATGATATTCTCCGTCAAGGCCAAGAGCTCCTCCGACGCACTAGTATCAAGGTCCTCGGCAGGCTAATCATGGCATGTCTCAACTCTACCCTGGCGCACGTGAGAAAACGCTTTCACACACCTCAATCCCTTCGGTTTGGCTGGGAAGGCTAGGTGCCTCATCCAACACTATCGGCAGGACTGTTTCGTCTTCATCACCCCCACTCATCTCGATATCCTCGCGGGGACCATCGACCTGATCCGGCACATGCATCACCTTCGTACGTGCAGGCTAATCACAGCACATCTCAGTCCTGCCCTTGTGCGCACGACAAAGCGCTTTCACGCACCTCAATCTCCTCTGTTTCGCGGGGAAGGCTGGGTGCCTCATCCAACACTGTCTGCGGGACTGTTTCGTCTTCATCGCCCCCATGCATCTCGAGATCCTCGCGAGGGCCATCGACCTGACCAATCCACATGCATCAGCGCCTTCGTACCCATACAAACCAGTACGTCTACTCACCACCATCACGCCCCCTGCTTCCTGCGGAAGTTTCGCCTCAAGAGACCCAACCGACTAACCAAAAAAGCGCCCCTCAGCAACGCCAAAGAAAAAAAAGCATATACACGCATCGCACCTCGTCAATCACGTCCGTTTCTCCAACCTTGTCCACGTCCACTGCGACTACCTCCGCCTCTGGTGGCGTCAAATGCACCGACGCGAGCTCCAATAACGTATCCGTCTCGTCTGCCTCGTCCTCACCCTCACCCTCACCCTCACCCTCACCCTCACCCTCACCCTCACCCCCGCCTCCGCCCTTCGTCTCTGGCTCAAATGCACCTACATCGTCACCCTCACCCAATGCCACTTCGTCATCCACGCACGTCGAATCAACATATCCATCCCCCACGTCGACATCCATCGCATTCGTATCATCAGCAGGCCCATTCCCGCCAATGTCCGATATCGTAATCGGGGCCGTAACTGGAACAGCGTCGGATATCACAGGCGACGCCGACTCTGACAACCTCGGCCTTTTGGGTGATCGCGATTGCGGGGGTGGCTTGATACCAGGTCGCAACCACACGTCGTCGGTCCCAATCTGCGCCCCGGCGTCCGTGTCCGTGCTGGCGCTAATCCGTGTTCCAGACGTCTGCTTTGGCGAGTCCCGCACGATATACGCCTCGAACGCTGCTGAGGCTGACTCCCGCCTTCTATGCTGAGACTCCCTCCTATTGGGCCTCTGCGAACCCAGCAAGGACGCGCTCGCGTTCGTGCCCATGGAAGCACGGGACCGTGCCGCGACGGGGGAGACAGAGACGCTGTCGGCGTAAGCAATCTCTTTGCCCTTGCCTTTCCCTTTGTCGCAGCTGTTTTCATGTCCCATTACCCCTTCGTGGTCGTCGTGGTTACGGTCATTCTTGAACTTCTTTCCCCGCGACTGGATAGGCGAAACAAACGCCTCAAACGGAACGGAAGAAACTTCCCTTCGTCTGGCACGCGCACTCGCCCCACCCGACGACGACACATCCAGTCCCGAGGCAGACACCGCCGCTGTCGTCGTCGTCGTCAGGGTCGGCGTACCCCACGCATCATTCTTCTTACTCGTCCCCTCCTCCGACAAAACCAGTCGATCATCCCCATCCGCCGACCTTGGCGCAGGCACCGCGATGGGCTCAGGCGCGTGAGTATCCTCATCGTCGCTGAACGCGAACGTACGTGTATGCATAGGAATGGACGTGGACGTGAGCGTGGGCGCGGGCGTTGGTTGACCAGGCTGACCCGTGCTCACGTTCCGTCTCGCCAACAACACCCGAAGATCATTCAAACTCGGCGTTCGTCCAAGCGCCCTCGTCGATTGCGAACGCGAAGACGAGGGTGTCGGCATCGGCGTCGAGGGTTGTGAAGGCGGCCATACCTCTGCCGGACTTTGGCCAGGAGTCGCTGGGGGGGCAGACGCGGTGGCGTTTTCGCCGGCTGGATGACGTAGCGTCAGGGACGAAGGAACGCTCTACTGGAACAGACTCACTTGCAAGATCGACCACGCTCCGCCTCCGAGCCAGCTCGCGCAGCTCCAGTTGTTCCCTACGCACCTCGTTGAGCGCGTCGACCAGGGACATGGGCGAGCCCGGATGGGGTACACGTGGCGGTGCGATAAACGGCCGACTCGATGAGCGAGCGAGAGGTTGTGGTTGTGTTGCAGGAAGCAGTCGGGATGCCGTCACTGCTTGGCTGGACGACGGTGCCGGTTGACTAGATATAGACGCTGAAACACTGTCAGTTGCGGCGGTACTCCGCTCCACGGTCGATGGTCGAACCTGTGCTGTCGGCGACGTACTTTGTGTGACTGGCACCATCGGTGGCGTTTCTGCTGGTTGCTGCAGTGGCAGCGATGGCGTTGGAACTGCCGCCTCAGGCATCAAAGCGGCAGCATCACACTGCATATCAGTATCCCCAGGGTCCTGGCTCTGCACCTCACCAACACTCGAGTGCGCCTCCACAGGCGCAGGTGCAGGCGCAGGCACGCCACCCGACGCACTCTTCTCCCCCATACTCACAGGCGCTTCCCCAGACGACCGCGCCGCGCCACCCAATGCTCTCGAAAAGAACGAGTTCTCCCGTGATCCCGCAAGAAGCGGCCGTTTAAACCGCACCCCCTTGAACGATGAGATGTCTGGCATAACCAGCGTCCTTGAGCGCGCGAACAGCTGTGACGCGGTCGAACACGGGCTGTCAGACTGCGGAGACAACGAAGCTGACGAGGTCAGTTGCGCAACGGTGGGCGTCGGCGCGAGTTTCGCCACGACGGGCTTGGACGAAGACGGAACGTTCGGCGGTGCGACAGAACGAGAACTCGGCGCCCCCCCGCCGTCCGCTGTCCGCGCCCCTCCCACCGGTTGTGATTCCTGACTTCTAACCTCCCCACTCTCTGGCGTGTCCGGGGTGCGCGTAGACGGTGTGGGCGCATTGTTCGGGTCTACCTCGCCTTCCTCGAGGCTTTGCGTACGCACGTCCCCATCCCCATCAAGGTTGGCACTGTCCCCGCTCCCGCATCTCGACAAACCCACGTTTGAGCCCGGCCCCTCATCGCGCGTCGACGCGATCGGACCATCCCCATCCCCATCTCCATCCTCCACCATTCTCTCCTCCACACCGTCTCCGTTTCCTCTTGGAAGCGCACCCTCCCCCATCCCCTGATCCGTATCCCCTCCTAGCTGATCCATATTCACATACGAATCAAACAACCCATCCGGCCCTGACACGTCCTCGCTCCCCGCTAACACGCTCGCACTCGCACCTGCACCCGCATTCGCAGCACCCAGCAAAATCGCCGCTGGCAACGTCGCCAACGAAGGTCCAATATCAACACTGCCCCAGTCATCCAACGCACCACCCAGGTTGGCGTCGTCGCCGATAGCGTCGAAATCAATTTCGTTTAGCGGATCGTCAAAGCCGTCCGGTGGGGGACCGTAGGAAGACGATGAACTTGGTTGGGGAGGTAGTTCGGCGGATTTTTGTCGTGTATCTAGAGATCTGAGAGGTGGAGGCTCGGGTAGCTGTGTAGGAGTTGATGTAGTTGCAGATGAGGGAATGGGAACTAGGGGGGTTGTCGGTGCTGGCGCCCGCTGAGATAGATGCACTGGTGCAGTGACCCGATTCGCACCCGATGTTGAAGCCACCGGTGCAGCAGGAACAGTCGGACGTCCCGCCACAACATCTCTCGCATCCACTTCCTCCTCGCTGTCCGAAATCGAAATCACCTCCGCATCCACAGGCGGTGGCACCCCCGTCCGATTCTTCCCCCTCCCCTGCGTCCCACGCGGCACACTCTTTCGCCGCTGCGTCAGACAGATCGCTGGAGATCGATCGTCCTCCGAACTGCTTGTAATGACGATCGGATCGTCCATGTTCGTCAACACGCCCTGTCGGGGACCGGTCGAGGCGGATGGTTGAGATGGACGAGGACGACGCGCCGAGGCGCTCGAATCAGTCAGCCCGTTCATGTTGCCGCTGCCGCGTTGTCTGGCCATGTCCAGTGGATGCGAGCGTGCCATTTCTTCAGTATAACTCGTGCAAAGCGCTGATGAAGAGTAAAGTAAAGCGGTGGCTGATTGTATTAGACTGAACGAGAGGAGGATGGACGATGACGTACGTCTCAACTTGGGTCTCACTCGCGTCCGCGCGGCCGATTCGTCTGTAGGGTTGTCTGTAGTCGCATATATGCGTCATTGAATATGAGATGGCACGCGTGAAACACGATGCATCAATATAAGAACATGTTGACGAGGAATGGGGAGAAGGGAGGGAAAGAAAGAAGACGCACCCTTTTGCGCATCCTTGAGCAACTTCGCCGTAGATACCCTGTGAAGGTTCTTTGCCTGTACCGTATGCTTGCGCGCCGTCGACGATGGCGCACGTCGCGACGATCCCGCCCCGTCCCGTCGTTCTCGCGCCTTTTCCTTTTGCCTCTCCCTTTCCTTGTCCCGCGCAATCACTTTTTGAACCATTTGCGAAAGCGTCCCGCCAAAACCCGACGACGAGCTGGACGCCCCACTACTCACACTCTCGACCCGAGACGCTCCTACATGGCTCGGCGTCAGACTTTGCACCCCAAACTTTTTCCGAGTAGATGGCGGTGCAGGCGAAGGCGGCGTGCGCGAGGCGTGGCCGGCATCTCCACCCGATGAGGACGACGTCCCAGTCAGATCCAACCGTGGCGCCTTGTGTGGCTTGCCGCGCGCAGACGCGGACCCTGCTGATGCCTCGTCCGTCGACAGTGCCTTACGTTTTGAAATAGGAGCCCTCTGTTCATGTTCGTCGTCGTCGTCGCCCATGTCCACGTCAATATCGATGTCAATGTCAATGTCAGAGTAGATGCTCGTGCGTGTCGACGGTGAGCTGGTTGATGTAGATTCTGGTGATCAAAAGACAATTGGAAGGGTGTGTGTGAGTTAATCTCTGTTGAATATTTGGGTGCGTGTGTTGTGCCACATACGGGTAAGGACAGCCCAAGTTGGACCTGGAGAATTCATAAGTCATCCAAAACCTTCCGCGAATGTGTCAGTTGACAGCCAACCAACGAAAGGAGTTTAGTAAAGACGGTACAAAATTCAGTTGAACCAAGCGAAACCTTGTATGGTCTGGACCAAACGATTTATTTATTAATAATATCATTTATCGTAGATAAGTCCACATCATTAATCAGCGATTCTTTGGTTCGACGTCCCTAATTAAAACAGACGTTCCCTACTGGAACCCCCACGATTGCGTTGCTAAAAAGACAAGAAGTGCACGACAATAGTACATGGCGTGAAAAGTGTCAGTAAGAGGAGAGAAAAGAGAAAACGAGTAGTCCGTGGTCGTAATCGTCCATAGCACTCCGATAACACGACGTCTCGTGCTACAACACGCTTCTTGCACTTTAAATTGACTCCGATAGGTATCCCTCCGTATGTAGTTGACTACTCTCCAGCGAACAAGCGCACGGCCAAGTAAGCAGTCGAACCAAGGAAACGAACGACTGTTGGAGGTTTAAATACACTCGCATGCAACAATGGATGATATGAACTCTCACACGCTAGCCCTGCGACGGAGAACAAGATGAATGACATATAGCCATTCACAGATTGCGACACGTCTCCACTCCCTGGACTTGGTGTCGCAGAACTATACCAGACATTTTGAGCTCACGCCAAGTTGACAAATAAGGACAAACATACACGACGGCGGCGGCTAGCAAACCCTGCACAGATCTATCAGCAAACAAAACCTGCTATTCACAGTGATGGAAACAAACATTGCTCAGCGTCCACACCAACAACACCTGCAGCGTCAAAAAATCAGCCACTGGTACTGTCTGGGTCGCCACGACTCACGTTTGTCCGAAAAGTTTTGTAGTAATCCTCTTGCTGTGTCCCCGGGTCTACTTTTTGTTCCGCTTTCGGAGGCTTTGTAGTCAGGACATGTATCGCGTCTTCGTAGGCAGCATTGATATCCGTATCCGCGGTGGGTACAGCGACTTCCACTTCGTTCTTGTTTGGACCTTTACCAGAGATAACCCCGAGGTCAGTGGAAACCTTGTTGTCACCCTTGGTACCCCACGACACGTCGTGGACGTTCGCGAACTGGGAAGGAGTCATGATAAGTGATGCGTCTCAGAGAAAACAACTCGACGAGACGCACAGCGTATACGTTCAAAATCGAGATATACGATGGTGCCATCAAAAGGTACTGTAAGAATGAAGTGATCATGTGCCATGGTTCAAACTAGTTGGCGGTTGTCAGTTATTCCAACGTGCCATATATTGAGCGTGGACGTACGAATAAGAGCGATGAAATGATATAAAGCCCCAGCGTAGCCCCGAGCGAAATGACGATGTTGCGGAAGATGGCATTCGAGAAGAGATCGCTAGCTTGGATGGCGCGACCCTCTGACTGGGCAACGCTCTCAATACCCTTGTAGGCAAGAAGGAATGCCGAGACCTATTACGCACATCACCACGGATAAGGACGAATCTCATAGAACAGAAACCTGCGAAACGCACCGTCATGTAAATCGTGATCAGAGCAAACCCAAAGAAAGCCAGAGTATATGCCCACTTGGCACCTTGTGGCCGATTACCCAATGAAAGCAAGAAACACATGATGAGAAGCCCCAGGTAAAAGTAATTGAGAACGAGGTTGAGGTAATGCAAACTCGAGATGTAGTCCTCCAGCGCATTTGTGAGGATGACAAAGGCAATGTAGTAGTTGGCCTGGCATAAGTTCAACATCACCAAGGCGATTCGAGATGAAAAGAGACAACACGTACGAGGGCGAACCAGGAAAATATCAAGTTATATAGTTGATAGAACATTTCGACGTGTATCCAAAACTTGCGAAGGAAACCGTGTGACGAGCGATAGATGTAGTGGAAATGAAAGGTACTGTGTACGGCAGCAAAGAATGAACCGTTGAGCCAACGTCGACGTTGCGATATCAACTCCGGGACTTGATCGGGGACGTCGGTAACAGCATACGCCGACTTGACATAGTGCAGGATCCATGAACCTCCGTGCTTCGAGACTAACTCCCAACATAATATCTGACATACCCATGAGTAACTGAAACGCAACGAAACTGGCCACTTACCCGATCCTCGGCAAGATACATATTAGCGGTGAAAATGTCTGCGCCTGCGCCATGCATCTTCTCTCCCAAAAAGTACTTCTGTAACGGGCCTTCTCCCTTAACGTCGTTTTGCAGGGCGATATACCGATATGCACTGAATGCGCCAGGTAACACCGTGATATATCCAAACACGCTCTCCAGAGGTTTATCCAGGATGTTGGACATCTTGTACTCAAAGTTTTGTGCTGCGACAAGCGGATTAAGGAGGTACTGTCCATACTTGCCCTTAAGTGCCACAATCTCCCCGCAAGCCCCTCCCACGTTGGAGTTGATGTCAAAGGCTTTCCAGAGATGGTATATGGAAGTGGGACCGGGCATCGTGCCAACGTCGAGGAGTACACAGACATTCGGTTGAAGGATAGGCCCAAAAGCGTTAAAGAACCACCGGTGAGAGTTAATTTTCTTCTGGTTCTGTTCTTTGAGGCAGAAAATGAGTTGGACAGGGACTATACCCTTCTCAGCTCCCTCAATTTTCATCGAAGGCGAGACGGAAACTGCAATGTGTCAGGATATATCACATGTAGATGCTCACGTACTTACTCTGAGTAGTATACTCATAGATGTGAGCTGTCACAGGTTTGCCATTCACAACGTTCTGTTCTTTTTTCATTAGTGGAGCCCAAATGATCAATCAACAAGCATACCTTGGCTATGCCCTCTTGATATGCACCCATCGTAGCAATGACACTCAGCGTCCGGGAGTTGATCTTTTGACGCCCGTCACTAACGATGCAAACCACGACCTTCTTCCACCCGTCCTTGCCCCACGTCTTACTCCGGTCTCGCTTACACAAATGGGCAATGTTCTTGATGACACCATGCATCGACCGGCAAAAAAGTGCCTCGTCCTCGTTGTACATCGTCATGACGATGAATAATTCCGTGCGTCGTGTAGGATCATAATGGACCTGCCTCAACGTAAACCCAGAATCTTTAAAGTCGTTTGGGTCGCACGTCGCCGCCGAGTACCGCATATGCGTGAACTCTCGCTCGTTGCGCATCGCACACATATCGAGCAGTTTCGAGGGGACAGCAGAGTCGAGGATAAAATTGCCGTGAAACAGTTCGACCTTTTTGAGGGTCTTGTATCGCCTCGGAACGCGCTGTGGTATTCTGCCATACCGGATGTTGGTCTCGAGTTGAGCTTCATCGGCCTCTGGGACGTTTTCGTAGCCACCCGGCATAGTGGTGAGGGGGTAGGGGCTTTCTCTCTGTAGAAGCGGCATGTCGCCTGCGTCAATCTCGTCTTCGTGACCGTTATATGAGGCGTGTCCAAATTGCGACTGCGGGCGTGGACCAGGCGTGTGTAACTGCTGGCTTTCAAATGGGTTGTATGTCGTGCCGATGTAATCATTCACAGGCTCCGGTGGAGATGTGACTGGCGGAATGGCCGAGTACGTTTCCTGGAGGGGATAGACCTCTTCAAGTGACTGTTGCTGCTGGTAGTATGGATCGTGCAACGGTGAGGGTGAATACGAGGGCTGGATCTCTGGATTCTGGAAGGGATCTGCAAGATGATAGGGCTGACTGGTGTGTTCGTATTGGGGTGGATATTGGGCCTCATGTTGAGCGTATTGAGATTGGCGAGGCAGATCGTATGGATTCGTTACGGTGGGTTGGGTTGCATAAGGGTTGTATCCGTCGTTGTAATGCCCGCGTTGTGCCTCGTCCGCCTTGTCATTTTTTCAGCGAATTCTGAATATAAAACAGGACTTTGACTTACCTCTGGGTACCTCGACATGTCTTTGCGTTCGAGCTTGTTGCGGCACCGGTGAGTTTATGAACAAAAGCCGAAACAACTTTTGGGGTAGTTACTGTCAGTGGCTGTGCTTACAAACCTCCCCTCTCCACGCGCAGCCGCAGCGACTCACAGCCTAGGCCAAGGACAAACCGCTGTTGGTGCATGTCGTTCAGAGCCACAATATCAGGTATGACAAATATCGAGCGTCATCAGGCATGATGAAATGGTATTATAGACAGAGGAAGAGTGACCTATCCTATTACAGCAGGGTCGGTGGAATCGACAAACGAAATATTGGACACTATGAAGGTTCAGTTCCTAGGCCATGCTCAGCCGCAGTGCCCGATTCTATCTCTAGTTCTGCATTGAAGTCGCGTTTCTTCTGCCGGAGAAGTTTTGCAGGGAAGGCGAGCATCGGGAGGATGACTGACGGTGACATGCTGACGAGGACAAGACTCGCAGTGAGCGCAGGGGACCCGGACAATGCAACGAGGCCGGCGACGCGAACGATGACGAAACCGATGTCAAGCACAGCAAAGAGGATGGCAAACGTCGCGTAACCGAGATGCTCAACGCGTTCCTGGACGGACGACGTCACAACATCCATGTTAGAGATGGACAAGACGATACTATACCTTCAGCTCCGCAGGTGAGAGTCGACCATAACGGATGCGTATGTTCTCAGCCATAATTAAGAAAGACAGTGTACATAGCATGAAGAACGTGCTGCCGTTGCTGAGATGAATACTGCAATGTATCGTTAGCCGATATTCGTGGAGAGAGGACGATAGCTCCCTACGTGAAGCAGCTACGGAACTGTACAATGATTCCCGCAACGGTGAGATATGATGAAGTCAGAACTAAACATGGTACTCACAAGCTCGATTGACCAATCTGTCCTATCATTCAGAGCTGCTCTGACGTCTTCAAAGTCATTTGATGATCGCATCATATCATATAGAGTAAGTCCGAGTATGTGTCGAGTGAGAGTCTTGAATATCTCTGAGATGAATGCTTGCATGCTGGGGATGGGGTGATATACAGGTCGCTATGGTGGAGTAGCTTCAAGTTGAATGTTGGTCGAACATCTTAAGTATGGCCCAGAGACTGAGGTTGTTCGGTTTTCTCTTTCGCGAACATTGTGTTGGCTATGCCTTGTCCCTGGATGCCGCTGGTGAGTGGCCTTCATGGATGAGTCCATTTGGAAATCTAGGATGATGGTGACCGAAATAGGTACCATATATGGCAACGCGTCATACAGGTCATCACTAAAGGTTTGCAGCCAGTGGTCAACTTTGCTCGAGCAACGTCGACCCAATTGCTCACCGATGCAGATGAGGATGACGAGCAAAGTAGACTTATAAGGCAAGTTGGGATTGAGCTCCGCGGTACATGTTAACCACGCCTAGCGCTTCGCCCAACACTCATAGCCTCCCTGCCCCCGATTCCCGACAGCAGACAGCAGCCACAAAATACCACGAATGGAAAGCGGAGGATGATGATGACTGGAAGTATACCGGCACGCGTGCTCGTACTGAATCTATTTCCGTGCTGAATCTATTGATGATCCCACTCCGAGGAATTTACAGGAATGTCGACGTACGGTCCTAGCAATGCGTTCTCAAGTGATACTGTAAATTACTCGTTCAGGAAAGTGGAGGAGGATGTTGCAGGATTCTGCGATGCCATACGGGGAATCGACTTTGATAACCGTATAGGCATAAGCCCTTTGGATCCTGTGCGACGCTCAAAGATTGCTTTAAGAACGGTCCAAGATTCAACACATGTTCATGTCAATGTCGCTGATCCTGTGTTCGCACTTTACACAACATCGTCGGGAGTGTTTCACTCATGAGCTCAAAGTATCTATGGTGGATTGTATGAGACATAGCAATAACAGTAGTGGTGTTCAAAGTAGGCGCTGACAGCCACTGACAACCGTGGAAAGACCATGAAACATTGCATGCCGAAAGGCACAATTGAATCGGAGCTCCAAGATTTATGTCTCCCGTTCGTCCATGCGCTAG
>JBBPNW010000647.1:0-14799 GCA_038091115.1 Rubroboletus rhodosanguineus
GGTTCTCTTGTAATCATTGAATATAACTCATTATCAGGAGATATCAGAGATAATGAACATCCAACTAGCTGGCCCAAAGTGTGAAGTCATGACTAACCGAGCAGACTTAGTCAGATGATGTGGTGCCGGTAGGCTTGGGTGCAGCGCGGTTAAATTGGGCACTCAGTCCCAACTTGAGTCGGCTATAAGTCGAAGTTGCAGCAACACTAGGGCAGCAGGACAAGAAGGCGGTTCAGGAGGCCACAAAGTTGAAGTATTTGCTAACCCCAGAGACTATGAGGGCAGCAAAGCCAAATTCGAGGAATGGTGGTCAAAGATGCAAGGCTGGTTACGAATCAATAGCTACGCCATTGCCGCCTCAGATGATGCCGTACTGGCAGTTTTGTCCCGCTTAAAGGGACCAAAGGCAGGGCAGTTCGTCCAAACGTGTCTGAGACACAACAATTATGACTGGAACATGCTCGTCTCGGAAGTTGAAGGACTTTTCTGAAGCACAAACCAAGAAGATTGGGCTAGAGATCAGCTCAATAAATGTTACCAAGGACAACAGGCCACAGACGACTATCTGGTCAAGTGGGAAAGCCTGTATTGGCAAGCGAACATCGATCCTTCGCACACCATCGCCATACTGGAAAGAAATACAAAATCCAGTATCATTTATAAGATTATCAACAATGGTAATCGAAAGGGAGTTGTTGACGAATACCTCACTGAAATAAGGAACGTCGGCACCCATCAGGAGACTTATGATTTCCTCAAGAACGTGACTGCAGCTTGGTCTCAAAACAATAAGCCAAAGAAGGAGTGACTCGGAGGCAAACACAAGTTCTCTTGTAAAAAGGAGAAAAAGGTTAATGCAGCCCGCAAGGGCAAAGGAAAGAAGAAAGTTGAGTCTCACGACTCCGACTCTGATTCAGACTCCAACGACAGAGCAACCTCCTGGGACGAGGATAAAAGCAACCAAAAGGCATGGGTTAAGGCGACCTGAGGCATGAGCTTCAAAGAAGCCTTGGCGTTCTTCATGGACACGGCCAAAGTGGCCAAGAAGGGAAAAGGTTGCACCTAAGATCCCATCTGGGTGGATCGAAGGCGGAAAAAGAAGAAAAATACAAAAACAGGTTTGATAATTTAAACATGGAAGTCACTGATGACGACAGCTCCACAAACTCTTCACCTCATACATCAGAGGCGTCTCCTAGCGAGCGCAGCAGGGACGTTAAACCTGTGCTTAATTCCTCTTCCAAAAAAGAAAAAGAAATCCCAGATGATATTTACGTACGCAACGTGAGGACAGAAAACGAAATTCTGATCCCGCTACGCATTGCTTCACAAGAGACCCTGAAAGACCTCGTTTCGCTTGAAGCGTTACTCGACTCAGGGGCTAACACTATCTTTATTGATACAAAGTGGGTTAAGAAGAATAAACTTCCCCTTCGAAAGTTACGCAATCCCGTTAACGTTTACAACGTGGATGGCACAAAGAATGCGGCTGGAAAGATTATGCACTCCGCCGCTATTATAATTGACTTCAAGGGTCACAAGGAACGTGTTACTGCGGAAGTTACGGACCTTGGACAGAATCATCTGATCCTCGGCTACACGTGGTTAAAATGCCATAATCTGGAAATAGACTGGAAGACAGGCTTGGTTACGCTTACGCAATGCCCATGCCACTGTCACATGCTTCAGGATAAGCCCGTCTTTATCCGAATGCTTGAAAAGGAGGAAGAAGATCTCCAGTATCAAATTCAAGCGACCCTAGAACGTCTAGAAAAGCCAAAAACAGAAGAAAAGAAGCTTACAGAAGCTGAGATGGTTCCTAAAGCGTATCACAATTATTTAAAAGTATTCTCAAAAGGAGAGAGTGAACGGATGCCAATCCAAAAGCCCTGGGATCACGCTATAGATATGAAAGATTCTTTCGTGCCAAAGAAAGGCCGATTGATATCGCTCAGTCCCATGGAGCAAGAGGAAGTGACGGTGTTCATTGATGATCAGCTCAAGAAGGGATATATTAGGCCCTCAAAATCTCCACAAACGTCACTGGTGTTTTTTGTGCTGAAGAAAGACGGCAAGAAGCGGATGGTACAGGATTACCGCTATCTTAATGAGCACATGGTCAAAAACAATTATCCGCTGCCATTGATTGGTCAGCTAGTTGATAAACTAAAAGGAGCTAAGCTCTTTACAAAAATGGATCTGCGATGGGGATACAACAACGTCCACATAAAGGAAGGAGACGAATGGGAGGCAGCTTTCGTTTGTTTCCGCAGCGCTTACGAACCCCTCGTGATGTACTTCGGGCTATGCAACAGTCCCAGAACATTCCAAGCGATGATGAATGAAATCTTCACAGATATGGACAATGTGGTTGTTGTGTACATCAATGACCTAATGATATTTATGAAAACGGAAAATCAAGAGGAACATGACGAGATTGTGTGAGAAGTACTTCGCCGTCTTGAGGAAAATGACCTCTTCGTAAAACCAGAAAAATGCACTTTCAGTAAGACCGAGGTTGACTTCCTTGGCATGATTGTGGGAAAAGACGGTATTCGCATGGACGATACCAAAGTCAAAGCTATTTTGGACTGGCCTGTTCCCACGAACGTAAAGTGAAACAACCACAAAGATCAATAGTAGATCCTTAGGTCACAGCACAAGATCCTAGTTGGAAGAGATAGAGAGGAGGGGATATCACTCAGGTCTTTATGGGAAATGACCAAGTGAACTAGACTGGGGATGCCAGCCATCGTCCACTGGGTTTATATAGTATTGGCATGTGTGCACAGACCAAGCTGTGCATGAGAGTACATAGCTACATAGGTACATAGGGGAACGGAGATTAAATACTTGCTGCACACACATGGTGTGGCAGGATGGAAGAGAAGCATAAGACGGAGATGAAAAGAAGTGCATACGGTAATGAGCGTGGGAACGAGATGGGATCTCGTGAGAACATGAATATAACTAAAAGCATCTATGAGCGCGAGAGAAAAGGAAAGAAATGTTACAAGTCCAGCGTATGTTGTGAGATTAGATAAACGCGTGGCTTGATAAGATTAGATAAGATAAGATCAAAAAGAAAAGATAAAGAGTGAAATTGTCACTTCGTTACATAAAGGGAGTTAGAAGCTTCCTTGGCTTAGCCAATTTCTATAGGAGGTTCATCAAGGATTATGCGCAAGTCGCACGTCCATTAAACGACCTTCTCAAAAAGGAACAAAAATTTGAGTGGACATCCGCTCAAGACACAGCGTTTGATACACTAAAAGAAAAGTTTACCACTGCACCCGTTCTGGCATATCCAGATAACGATTGTCAGTTCCGTTTAGAAACGGATGCATCAGACTACACTACGGGAGTGGTATTATCTATTTTCAAAGACGAGAAGTGGCACCCAGTTGCCTATTCTTCTCACTCAATGTTGCTGGAAGAAAGAAACTATCCAATAGCCGACAAAGAGATGTTATCAATTATTCGCGCCCTGGAAATTTGGCGTCATTACTTGGAAGGAGCGAAGTTCCAATTTGAGATTTGGAATGACCACACAAACCTCCAATATTTTATGAAATCTCAAGATCTGAATTGTCGGCAAGCCCAATGGTATCAATGGTTGACACGGTTCAACTTCGTTTTTGTTTATAAGCCTGGAGCTACAAATGTAAAAGCAGACGCATTAAGCCGTCGCGAGGATCATGCCCACGGAATCGAAGACGATAACAAGGGTATTGTCATGATCCCGCCAGAGTGGATACGAACTCAGACCCGAGTTGAAATCCACAATGAAGGCGAACAAATTCTTAAACTCATCAAAAGCAAAACAACACTGCTCAAAGAGAGTGAGGTCACAGCCCTATGCAGAGAGCACAATGTGTACCGGGTTGAAGAGATGCTATATCAGGATGACAAGATCTACGTCCCTGATGACGATGACATGAAAATGAAAATTCTAAAGAACTGCCACGACTCAGCAGTTGCTGGTCATCCAGGTCTTGCTAAGACGCTTGGCCTTATAGAAAAGAGTTACTGGTGGCCCAAGATGGCCACATTCACCCACGACTATATATCTCGTTGTGACAGGTGCACACGAATGAAAACAGGAAATCAGCTGCCAGCCGGCAAACTAAAACCGCTTCCTGTTCCTAATGGACCATGGGAGGATATTGCCGCGGATTTTACTACAGATCTGCCCCTATGTCAGGGTTATGACTCGATCCTGGTGGTCGTAGACCACTTCTCGAAAGAAGCAATTTTTATTCCCACAGTGAAGACAGTAACCGCACTAGACACGGCGAAACTCTATCTTCACCACGTGTGGAAGAATCACGGTCTCCCACGTTCGATTGTATCGGACCGTGGCCCACAATTCACATCACAAGTCATGCAAGAAGTGTCCTCTAGATTGGGGATAACGACTAAATTATCCACCACTTTCCACCCGCAAACGGACGGGCAAATGGAACGGATGAACCGAGATCTCCAGCAGTATCTTCGGTTATATTGCACAGAAAAGCAAGATGAATGGGTTGACTGGCTACCACTCGCCCAGTTTTCATATAACTCGAAAGTTCACATGAGTTCAAATAAAACACCCTTCGAAGTGTCACGGAACTATGTCCCACATATGGGAATAGAACAACGTACTTCCACTCACGCGCCAGCCACTGAGCAATTTGCCGAGACTATGGCAAATGCACTTGAAGATACAAAAAAGAATTTATTAAAGGCTCAAGAGTGAATGAAAGCTCAAGCCGATAAGCACCAGAGCAGTGCTCCTATCTATTCAGTTGGCGACAAAGTTTGGCTCTCCACAGAAAATTTGCATTTGACACGCGCATCTAAAAAACTCACAGAGAAGTTCATAGGACCTTTTTCAGTAATCGAGATGATCGGAGATAATGCGGTACGCTTGAAGCTGCCAAAAACTCTGAAAATTCACCCGGTCGTGAACATCTCAAGAATAAAACCATATAAAGAAAGATTAATGGGACAACCGGTTACTAAACCCAGCCCAGTAGAGGTTACCGACAACAGAGACGTTGAATGGGAAGTTGACTTCATTGTTGACTCTTGTTTGAAGAGACAAAAGTTGGAATACCTCGTCCACTGGAAAGGATACGATGCTGAAGACCATACCTGGGAACCCACGGGGAACTTGAAGTCAGTGTAGGACGCAATCAAAGACTTTCATGCTCTTCGGCCCAATGCTCCTAGACAACTTTCCATGACCTTTGCACAGTTCAAAGGTTTATTTAATCCTTATGTCAACTACATGGAGGCCGGACCATTCTCGATACCCTATAATCGCCTGGAATGCGATTCCTAGAGGGGGGGTAGTGTAACAAAGTGACAATTTCTCTTTATCTTTTTTTTCTTTGATCTTATCTTATCTAATCTTATCAAGCCACGCGTTTATCTAATCTCACAACATACACTGGACTTGTAACTTTTCTCTCTTCTCTTCTCGCGCTCACAGACGCTTTTAGTTACATTCACTTCTCACGAGATCCAATCTCGTTCTCACATTCATTTCTGTATGTCTTCTTTTCATTTCTGCTTATGCTTCCATTCCACTCCCATGGTAATCACCATGCATGCTTCTCTTCCATTCTGTCACACCTCATGTGTGCAGCATGTATTTAATCTCCGTCTCCATAAGTACATATGTAGTAGTGTACAGCTTGGGCTGTGCGCGTTATGCCAGACTATATAAATGTAATAAATGCTACTTTTCGCCTTTATTCCTTTCCTTCTTATCTTATCTTATCATGTCACATGACTCATCACGTGACCATGGTAATCCTTCCTTTATATCACATTCCTTACTTCCTTCATCACACGTCTAGACCCTACGGTCTGACATTCCGCTCTAGACCAACACACGGTAACCGCATTCCTTTAATTACCGTTGGTCCAGATCCTTATCCGCAGTCCATGACATCATTACATTACTACCTTACTCATCCGATTCCCACATGATGTCATACCCTACGCCCTCTTACCTTATGTAGCATAGTCCCTGTATTTGTACCTTGATCCGTGCGCAAGCACTGGACATATATATACTGGGACGCCTCTAGATGAACTCCTCAGTTCATTTATAGTCGATCTCACTTGCCTTCAGCCAGCGTGCTAGAGAGTACACTTCCCTTCCTGAAGACATTTGCTAGTGTCCTACACACAGCATCCTCAAGGATCAAAGTGATCAAGCAACCATAGTGGTCTATCCCCTACGAGCGTCCTCGTACCTATATCCGATAAGATTCCTATCCTTTTGTTGTTGCATTCCACGTTCCACGTATCTGTCTTCTAGACGATCCTTGATACATTTCAATAAATCCCAAGAAGCCCACTGGACGTCCTCCAGTTTGGTTCTCTTGGTTTCTCCCCTTGAGATCATATCCCCTACATTCCTGAGTTCAAGTGATAACCTAGGTCCTAAAAGCTTAAGGACTTCAAGGTTGTTTCAGGAGTTGGAGGACAGTTGGGATGCTTTAGATAGTCTTCTGTAGTGTTGCATTCAGCATTAATGTTATCAGTGCCCATTTCACCACAGATATATGGGCATATCCGCATGGGTACTGGGTATGGGTATGTGTGGGTACGGGTACGGGTTGGCACACTACACACCCACAAGTAAACTCACACCCATATTGTGGGTGTGGATGTATTGCTGGGTATGGGTGTGGGTATCAGCTCAGATACCCCAGGGTATACCCACGCATTTTGCTACCACCAGGTGCCTCACCTGGATGTCTAGCTCCATTCTCACTTGATTCAGGTGGGAATTCACTATTGATGCAACCTATACAAGTGGGAGAAGATTGAGGATCTGGGTCTTGCTCCCCTCCTATGCAGGTCCCCTTCGACTGATTAATGGTGTTATAGAGGTTAGTATCTCATTATCTAAATCACCTAACTCTGCTCATTCCTGGATCCAGGCTCAGCTCCTGTGTGGTAATAGTGTCTCCCTCTAGCTCTTGCAGAGGAACACTGGTTACAAATACAGAATTGACAAAATGCAAGCAACTCTGGAGAACACTCCAGAGATGTAAAGTAGAACTCCAGAGGATTCCTCCAGAGTACCGCTACTGCTCGGTAAAGACACTTACATACCTATTGGAATAGCGTTAGGTTCACATACTTTCTCAGTACGAGTGTGCCTTAACCACATACCATAAATTAGCTAGTTCTCTTATCTAGCACCTCAGTTGTTTTGCCTGACTTAGGCAATGACTGAGGTGAGTAAGATCCCTTCGTATATATTACCTTAGACTGATTATTATAGCTCCGAACTCTCTTGGACTTTACAGGTAAATATGTATACAGTTGTTTCACCCAACTTAGGCAGTGACTGAGTTCCAAACTCTCTCGGACTTTACAGCTCCACTCCTCTGGACCTTCAGACTTTAACGGGTTATGAGCCCTGCTCACATCCATTAAAACAAACAACTCGCCTACTCACATATCCCTCTATGCACACTCCATTTCAAAAATGGAGTTTGGCTACCAGCCACCAAACACCATCATCAGAACCAATATTCCTTTGCCAACGTTACCCTCCCTCATAAAATAAATATCTCATCCAACACTGTATGAAATGACGAAATCCTTACCAGACCCAAAACCTTCACATTATGGAAAGTCAAGGTTACCTGAAAACTCTGAAGCAGAAAAGTCCATGGAGTTGTCTCTGGAACCGATATGAAACCCACTTGGGGCACCACCGGAGTCACAACCTCAGACATTCATGAATGGGAAGAGCATGATGAAAAGGCCCATGGTATCATACAGGAACGCCTTTCTGATGCTCTCCTTTTGAAAACGGAATCCTGTACCTCTGCAAAGGAGCTATGTGAAGCGAATGTGGGATTGCTTAGCAGATATAATGTTGGCTGAATGAACAACAACCATAAAGTAAGACTTATAGAAGATAAGGGTAGGATGTAGACTTGAAAGTGTAGACGTGCAGAGATGTAGAGGATATCACATAGATCCCGTAATCTGCTCTGGGTTTCGTAACCAGCAACAGATGCCTTGTGAGGATGTTAAGTGACTTGCTTAGCACTTGAGCTATTGGCAAACGTAGACACCAATAAACGAACTGGGGAGAGTTCGTCTAGAGGGTCCAGTATTTATACAAGTGTGCTACATATGATAAGAGGGCATAGGGTATGATGTCATGTGGGAATGTGATGAGTAAGGTGAGAAGGAGATGACATCATGGACTGCGGGAAAGGATCTGGACCAACGGTAATTAAAGGAATGCGGTTACCATGTGTTGGTCTAGAGACGGAATGTCAGACCGTAATGTCTAGACGTGTGATGAAGGTAAGTAAGGAATGTGAAGTAATGAAGGGTTACCACAGTCACGTGATAGATCATGTGACGTGATAAGATAAGATAAGGAATCTAATTGTCTGATAAGAGAACATAGTGATCTGTAGTAATGATCAGTAGTGAGTGATAAGTAAAAGGAAAGAAATGTGATGATGCAGTGTAACGATTCGTAACACTATGGGATAAACTTGTATCACTCCTAGATGCTCTGAATGTCTCCTCAGCATTCTATATCTTCCAACAGCTTTTCAGCTCAACTTGGAATGGAAACTCTGATGTCTCCACACATATTGTGTCACTCCGCACCTCAAATCCCGCCTCGCCGGCATAAAATTCACTGTAGACCGAAAGGTTATGGCATTCATCCTCCTCAACTCCCTTCTGAAAACTCTGGAATGGGAACTGTTCAAGTCCTCATTAATCAATACTATAGAGGACAGCAAGTCGACCTTTGACTTGGTGGAAACTCGCATCACCACCGAGAATGCCCAGCTCTACCCTTTCAGACATTCAGAATCTGCCATGGCAGCCTCTGAAACCAAAAAGGGCCCCACCCAATCCTCACATGCCTCCCTATGGTGCAAACACCACTTATCTACCACACACAACTCCACTGACTGCAAAAACTACAAAAAATGGGTCTCAGATTTAAGGAGTGGTGCTTTCAGAAAGGACAGAGGAAAGAAAAAGGTGAATGTTGTGGAGAGAACTCCAGATCCACCAGATTCAGCGCATGTAGCTCATAACAATGTATCCAAGTCTCTAATTCAGTGGATTCATGCTTATTCATTGTCCAAGCACAAGAGCAGTGGGAGCAATACCCTTATTATTGACTCCGGAGCAACATTGCACATGGTCCCACATTGCTCCTGGTTCCAAATGTTCTGACCACTCCACCCTCCATGTCCGGTCACACTCAGAGATAGTTCCATAGCCCATGTCATCGGAATTGGTATGGTACCCCTATTATCATGCATCTCACAAGAAACCTTCAAAATAGTACTGTCAAATGTGCTACTCATTATGGAATTCTGACTTTCACTGATCTCTGTAAACTGACTTGCCTCCACTGGCTCTCCATTATTTTTCCAGCCAAGTCAAATGCCTGCTACATCCGAAAGGAATGGAAAACAATCCTAGCAGCTGATTATGTGGATGGTCTATACCATGCCAGAGTTACTTCAAGTGACCAAAAGGAGGCAGCTCATGCAACTGTCGACATTAACCTTCTTCATTGAAGAATGGGGCATATTTCCTTTGACCGGATTCAGCATATGGTGAAATTAAACCAACTCCAGGGCATTGATACACTCACTGGAACTCCGATGTTCTGTGAAGCTTGCACCCTTGGGAAGATGAAGCGACTATCTTTCAAATCCTACGATGGACCACGGAGTTTGTGTCCACTTGAGATTATCCACACAGATGTCGGAGATCTGATAACTCTGAGATCCCATGAAGGATACAAATTTTGACTAGTCATTATTGACAACTTCACCCGCTTCCCTTGGGTCTACTTCATGAAACACAAGAATGAAGCCTTACAGACCTATAACCAGTGGAAAGCAGATGTTCAAACTTTCCTTCGCACAGAAGTCGAACAGGAAAATTTCTCTGACCTACATACCAAGTTTATCCAGAGCAATGGTGGAATGGAATACACCAACAAAGTGTTCTGGGACACTCTCTGCAAGGATGGTACGCTTCTCAAAACATCTGCCCCATACACTCTGGAACAAAATGGTCTGGTGGAATGGACAAACCAGACACTAGCCACCCTGGTGAACACCATGCTGGAGGAATCAAAACTCCCCAAATCCTTCTGGGCCAATGCTATGTCCGCTGTGGCATACATCTCTGCATGGAGCCCCACCTCTGGACTGAATGGCCAGGTCCCCTATCAAGCCTTCTTCAATTGCCAAACTGATCCAACTCTTTTCCACCTCTTTGGGTGTCCAGCCTATGCCTACACACCAAAGGAGCAGCAGGGGGGAAAATTCTGATCACATGGAAGGAAGTGCATCATGATAGGGTACACCCATGGAAAACAGGCCTACAAACTCCTCAATGTTGAACATCGAGCTGTCATCTCCAGCCATCATGTCACCTTTAATGAATCTGGACATATCTCTGACGTTGAGTCCACTCCGTGGAACACCCCCACTGTTGAGGGACAGTGGGAGGGTCTCATTCCCAAGCATCTCCATCTTCCCAATGATGATGATGAAGACAACCACTACTCACCCAGCCATAAACTAGTGGGAGATATTCATGCACCTCCAAATCCTGTTCCAGAACGTCCCGTTAGCCCAGGTATCAAAGACCTCACAGAGCGCCTAGGTCAACTTCAACTGGCTCCAGTCCCAGCTCCAGCTTCTATTCCAGATCCCGTTTCCATCCCAAATCCCATTTCTGTTCCAGTTCCAGATCCTGTTCTTGTTCCAGCTCCCACTCTGGCCCCCGCTCCATCTGTAATGAAGTGACAATTCCTTTTCCTTATCTTATCTTGATCTTATCTTATCAAGCCATGTGATTATCTGATCTCACAACATAGACATGGACTTGTAACATTCCTCTTCCCTTCTCTCATGCTCACAGATGCTTTCTCTATTTAGTTACATTCATGTTCTCACAAGATCTCATCTTGTTCTCACATTCATTTCCATGTCTTCTTTTCATTTCCGCTTATGCTTCCATTCCATTCCCATGGTAATCACCATGCATGCTTCTCTTCCATTCTGCCACACCTCATGTGTGCAGCATGTATTTAATCTCTATTTTCGTATGTACATATGTAGTAGTGTACAGCATGGTCTGTGCATGTTATGCCACAGTATATAAACCCCAAGGAGCCCACTGGACATCCTCCAGTTTGGTTCTCTTGGATTCTCCCCTTGAAGTCCTTGAGCCTTGCTCAAATCCCTACATTCCTTGATTGGTTATGATGTGTGCAGCCTAGAGAGGCCTAGAGCCAATCTTTATGAAGTACAACTTCAAGGTTGTTTCATTAGAACCAAACTTCATTCTCTACTCTGCACGACCACAACAAGAGATGGATTTCAAGACAGCGAACAAAATGCTGGCCCCTCTCGTATCAAGTACTGATCACCAGCCCCCAAGTACCACAGGCAGCCTGGGCAAGCGACATCTCTGTGAGCAGAATCTGCAGAGACTACAGCGAGTACTGTGATTTCCCTCAATCCTTATGAAGACTCCTCGAAAGATAGAGAGGATAAGTTAGACGATAGTGGTCTTTCCTGATGTTTGACGGAATGCACTAGACACAGTTTCCAATGACCATCAAAACCCCTAGTAATGATATAATTGCTGCTAGGATTGGATCATGAACCTTGATGCTCTATGTACACTCCACAGAAGTGTAACATTTTATTTTCCAGAACGTTTGTTGGAGTCCACAATGGAAGACATAGCCCAAGTGTTGAAAATACAAGAAAGAAGATTTCCCTTTCTCCGATAATCCCAAAAGTTAAGTCGCTAGTCAAGATATGTCTTGCCTTCTTGATGGAGTGGACTATGCAATGGGTAGGATATGGGTAAAGATATAAAAAGTTTTCCTTTACAGAGTCTGAGCTAGGACACGAGATCAAAGAAGATCTGAAGAAAGAAGTTCCCAGATGTTGCTGGATGTAAGCATGCTCGCTGGTCAATGCAACCATATCAAGTTATTCTCAGGATTGGTCATCCTCAAGTCAACTGAAAGTATGCAAAAGGGACAATGGTCCAGAGCCAAAGATGTGCTCATACAGCTTATGCAGCCAAGGGATTTATATTGAAAAGAAGATGATAAGTGGATGAAGGACGCATTCACAAAGCTAAAAGGTTTAAATTTACAGATAATATTGGGGTTGGCAAGGGGCTACCCAGTTCAACGACGAAGTCTGAAAGAAGGCAGGGATTATATTGATCCTCCAACAAACAAGTCACATGGCGAAAGTTATAGCTGTTTACTTATGCAAAAAAGCTTAGTACATTTTCTCTATGTTTACAAAGACTTTTACGATACCCTTTCCTAGGACTTTGTCTGAGTACCAATGAAAGGGTCAGGCTTGAAAGAAAGCCATGTCTGCGCAGCCATCTCCAATGTGACACTGCTCGACGCTCTAATATGGTTATTACAGCCATGGGCATGGTACTGGGATATGGTAGCTTGTGAGACTACCTCCCTGGGTTCATGTTGCAGGTAAGGAGCTGCATTAATAGGACATGACCTTAGTAAGAAGGAACCGACGGGTCCTTCCTCTTCTTTTTTTACATTCATTTCTTTTTATGACCTTTTATGACTTTATGATATTAAAAAGCAGAAAAGACACAACCTTCCAATGGGTGAAAGAATCCCTAGGATATGGTTCCACATGCCCAAATGACATCAGGCAAATTTTCTCTTCAGATACGTTTATGTTGATCATGACATGTTGGCAATGTAGTTACAGAAAGTCCCATATATACTACTTAGAATATCGCAATGTTAACATGTCCTGGGAAGACAATAAAAGCACCACCAATTGGGTCAAGGCAACAAAAGGAATGTTATTTGAAGAGGCCCGCATGTTCTTTGCCGATGCTTCCAAAGGCAAGAAGGGAAAAGGCAAGGCCTAAGATCAGATCTGGGTGGATCAAAGGCAAAAATAGAAAAACACAAAAATAGGTTTGATAATCTAATTGTTGATGACACAGATATCGATGAATCAACAGACATTTCTTCTTCTCATATGTTGGGAGTGTCTCTTACAAGTGTGGCTGGGACGGTAAAACCAGTGCTTAATTCTCCTAAACAAAAAGAAAAAGAGTTTCAAATCCTACGGTGAGATCTATATCCATAACATGAAGACAAGTAATGAAATCCTTGTTCCTCTATACGTTGCCCCTCAAGAAGCTCCAAATGACTTCACAAAAATAGAAGTGTTGCTTGATTCAGGAGCCAATACTATATTTATCGATAAAATGTGGGTGAAGAAAGCAAAACTTCCCCTAAGAAAACTACAAAATCCAATTGTGGTGTTTAATGTTGACAGCACAAAGAACTCTGCCAGTCATATCATGCATTCAGCAGATGTTATTATTGACTTTGAAGGTCACAAGGAATGTGTTACTGCTGAGGTTACAGATCTTGGACAGAACTCCCTGATCCTTGGCTATACATGGCTCAAATGACACAACCCAGAAATAGATTGGACTATGGGCTTGGTAAAGCTTAACCAATGCCCTCAGCATTGCCATATGTTATAAAACAAGTCCATCTTCCTTTGGTTAGTGGAAAAGGAAGAGCTAGACCTCCAATACAAAATACAAGCGATGCTTGAGAGATTAGAGATCTCTGCCACTGATAAAAACAACAAAGAAACTCACGGAAGCCAATCTAGTTCCAACGGCTTACCACAATTATTTAAAAGTCTTTAGTAAAGGAGAGAGTGAACGGATGCCGATCTGAAAACCCTGGGATCACACAATTGACATGAAGGATTCTTTCATGCTGAAGAAAGGCTAATTGATACCACTTAATCCCCAGGAGCAAGAAGAGGTTACAGTGTTCATTGACGACCAGCTCAAGAAAGGGTATATTAGACCCTCTAAATCTACACAAACAAGCCCCGTGTTCTTTGTGCCTAAGAAAGATGGCAAGAAGCAGATGGTCCAAGACTACCACTATCTTAACGAACACGTGGTTAAAAATAACTATCCACTACCATTGATTGGTTAGCTCATTGATAAGCTCAAAAAAGCTAAATTATTTACAAAAATGGACTTACATTGGGGATACAACAACGTCCAGATCAAAGAAGGCAATGAATGGAAGGCCACTTTCATCTGCTTCCATGGCACATACAAACCCCTCATTATGTACTTTGGGCTGTGCAACAGTCCTGGCACTTTCCAAGCAATGATGAATGAAATCTTTGCTGATATGGACAACGTGGTTGTCATCTACATTGATGATCTAATGATCTTTACAAAAATGGACAACCAGGAGGAACATGACAAGATCATGCATGAAGTTCTGTGATGTCTTGAAGAAAATGACCTCTTTGTGAAATCAGAAAAATGCACATTCTCTAAGACAGAAGTCAATTTCCTTGGCATGATTGTGGGAAAAGATGGTATCCACATGGATGATTCAAAGGTTAAAGCTATTTTGGAATGGCCTGCTCCCACGAGCGTTAAAGGGGTTAGAAGTTTCCTTGGCCTTGCCAATTTTTATAGGCAATTCATTAAGGACTACGCACAAGTCGCATGTTGAAACAACCTTAAAGATCCTATAGCAAAGGGATCCTAGGCTTATCACTAGATACTGGGAAGAGGACTTATGGAAGGGACTTATGGAAGGGACTTTATCTCAAGGGAAGAACCAAGAGAACTAAACTGGAGGACGTCCAGTAGTTCCTTGGGGTTTATATACTGTGGCATAATGCGCACAGACCAAGCTGTACACTACTACAT
>JBBPNW010000648.1:0-14784 GCA_038091115.1 Rubroboletus rhodosanguineus
GGCAAAGAATTGCCTAATACAACCTAGTCTCACGTGATACCTTTATTATTTTTTATTTATTTAAATTTCCTTGCTCCGTTCACCTGCATTGCACGAGCCTGAACTTCAAGCCTTGAGCCCGTTCGGCGATTCCGGGACCCATGTGAGTCCAGGATTTTGTTACTACCTGTGATCCTATTTGAACTTTGTTTACTCGCTTTAACCAACAGTCGGGCACTTGGCGCATGCGCGCCGCTACCGATACTGTACGTCTAATGAGGTAATATGCATTACAAACAATTACCTTGCGTGTGTTGTGACGTCCACACGTGACACGTGACACGTCACGTGCATTCTAGATTTTTCCCGGTCGGAAAGTTTTTAATTGCAGTTTTGTCTCTTTTTCGTTCAGAACATCCTTGGTCTCCTTCTCGTCTCCTCATTTACCTTCAATAAACACACGATGCACGCTATCTCGTCTTCGTCGTCCCGGGCTGCACGTAGGGCAGCTACAAAAGCCGCACGGCCTATTCTTGCCCGTGGTGCGCACAAAGAGATCAAGTTTTCCAACGATGGACGGGCGAGTATATTAAAGGGTGTCGACGTCCTTGCTAACGCTGTCAGCGTCACCCTTGGCCCCAAGGGTAAGTCGCACTCGCTCCGGTTTATAATGTCTGAGCTGTCATGATTGACCACGTGGTGTAGGTCGCAACGTCATCATCGAACAGTCCTTTGGCGGTCCCAAAATTACCAAGGGTGAGTCAGATGTTTTGCGTTCGCGTCGTGCACCGTACTCAACGAGGGTCCTACAGACGGTGTGACGGTCGCCAAGTCGATCACGCTCAAGGACAAATTTGAGAACCTCGGCGCCCGGTAAGTCATGGTCCACCCTTGCTCCATGTGGTTCGCACGCTCACACCCCTCCAACAGTCTTGTTCAAGACGTGGCACAAAAGACGAACGAAGTTGCGGGCGATGGGACGACCACAGCAACGGTGTTGGCGCGTGCCATTTATGCCGAGGGTGTCAAGAACGTGGCTGCGGGATGTGGCCCCATGGACCTCCGTCGGGGGTCGCAAGCGGCCGTTGACCGTGTCGTCGAGTTCTTGTCTGCTAATGCCAAGAAGGTGACGACCACGGCAGAGATTGCTCAGGTCGCGACCATCTCTGCCAACGGTGACACGCATGTTGGCAACTTGATTGCCCAGGCCATGGAGAAGGTTGGCAAGGAGGGTGTTATCACCGTCAAGGAGGGTCGTACGATTGACGACGAGATTGAGATCACGGAGGGCATGCGGTTCGACCGCGGGTTCATCAGTCCTTACTTTATCACCGACGTCAAGACGCAAAAGGTCGAGTTTGAGAAGCCGCTCATTTTGTTGAGCGAGAAGAAGATCTCACTTTTGCAAGACATTCTTCCTTCGTTGGAAGCGGCTGCCCAATCGCGTCGTCCTCTAGTGATCATTGCCGAGGACATTGACGGAGAGGCGCTGGCTGCTTGTATTCTCAACAAGCTGCGGGGTCAGCTCCAGGTTGCTGCTGTCAAGGCACCCGGTTTCGGTGACAATCGCAAATCGATTCTTGGTGATCTCGCCATCCTCACAGGCGGTACTGTCTTTACGGACGAGCTCGACATCAAACTCGAAAAGGCCACGCCTGATCTCCTCGGGTCTACTGGTTCCATTACTATTACCAAGGAGGATACCATCGTTCTCAACGGTGAGGGTTCCAAGGATGCCATTCAGGCGCGTTGTGAACAGATCCGTGCCCTTCTCGCCGACCCCACGACGAGCGAGTTTGACAAGACCAAGTTGCAGGAGCGGCTGGCCAAGTTGAGCGGTGGTGTTGCCGTCATCAAGGTTGGTGGGAGCAGTGAGGTCGAGGTCGGTGAGAAAAAGGACCGGTATGACGATGCACTCAATGCCACGCGTGCTGCTGTTGAGGAGGGCATCCTTCCTGGTGGTGGTGTCGCGCTTCTCAAGGCTTCGCTGGCACTGGCGACCAACGCGCCCGGTTCGACGAGTCCACCATCAAACCCGGACGCCAAGATAGTTCCGACGAGCAACTTTGATCAGGACCTCGGTGTCAATATTATCCGCCGGGCGCTGACCCACCCTGCACGCACCATTCTGACGAACGCGGGCGAGGAGTCGTCAGTGATTGTCGGCACGCTTTTGGGGCAATACGGCAGCACAGATCAGTTTGCCATGGGCTACGATGCGAGCAAGGGCGAGTACGTGGACATGATTAAGGCGGGTATCGTGGACCCACTGAAGGTCGTGCGGACGGCTCTGGTGGACGCTTCGGGTGTAGCCAGTCTGTTGACGACGAGCGAGGCGTGCGTGGTAGAAGCGGAGGAGGAGAAGCCAGCGGGTGGACCTGGAATGGGCGGCATGGGCGGTATGGGTGGCATGGGTGGCATGGGCGGATTCTGAGCACCACCCTTTGCTTGTCGTTACGGCGCATGAGGCGTCGTTACATGATGATCATGATGCTGGAACGGATAATCGCTTACATGCTCATGATTGCGCACACGTCTGGTTTCGTTGGCATTACTCACTCTGATATACATTAACGTAGCTACCGCATAGTCCTGTTTTCGATAAGGCTATTTCAATAGCCATCATCACCACTCAACACGTACTGCCATTGATTGATCTGATCCGAAGTCGGGTGACAATAATTTCGGGATGTCTCAGACCGCCACGCGGTGATAATGTGGTTAGCCGGATACTGATAAATCGTCCCACTTTTGCGTTGCCTCTTTCATTGCCCTCCTTGCTCTCGCATCAGATTCACTCACACATATCTGTATACCTAGAGCCTACAGTTCAATGGCGACGATCGATCTGAAGCAACAGCGACGACAGAAATTCGAGGCCGTGTTTGCGCGATTGAGTGATGATCTAGTGGATCACCTGAAGGGGGAGAATATGCCTCCCGAAGCTATCGCATGGTATCGTCGTGTGCGTCTCTTTTTCTCTTTAGTACCCCGGTCGATACGATGACTCGGGTAAACAGAACCTCGACTTCAACGTCCCAGGTGGGAAGCTCAATCGCGGATTGAGCGTGGTCGATTCGGTGGAGATCTTGAAGGGAAGAGGGTTGACGGACGACGAGTATTTCAAGGCGGCGTTGTTAGGGTGGTGTATCGAATTGGTGGGTTGTTTCCTCTGTTACGCTGCTCCGGTGGGGGTGAGCTCACTTCATTTCCTCCCCCCCTCCCTCGACACAGCTACAAGCCTTTTTCCTCGTTTCAGACGACATGATGGATCAATCGATTACTCGCCGTGGACAGCCGTGTTGGTACCGCGTCAAAGGCGTGGGCAACATCGCGATCAACGATTCGTTCATGCTCGAAGGGGCGATCTATCACCTACTCAAGAAACACTTCCGATCCGAGCCGTACTACGTTCATCTGCTCGAATTGTTTCACGACGTGCGTCCTTTTCGTGTTCTCGGCGTTTGCACGTTCGTGGTGATGAGACGTGTTGCGCATACGCGACGTTTTTAGACGACGTTTCAGACGGAGATGGGACAGTTGGTCGATCTGATCACGGCGCCCGAAGACCACGTCGACCTGAGTAAATTCTCGTTGCAAAAGTAACGTGCCTTTATTTTTTTTTTCTGGGCCGTTGCCCGCTCAACTTGGTTTCGCTACACGACAGACATGCGTTCATCGTACAATACAAGACGGCGTACTACAGTTTCTACCTCTCCGTTGCGCTCGCGATGCGCGTCTGCGGTGTGCCGGACGCGTACGAGGTCAATGGCCAAATGGTCCACCCGTACGCGGTCGCGTTGTCGATTCTTCTCCCGCTAGGAGAGTACTTTCAAATTCAAGACGACTTCTTGGATTATGCGGGGACGCCGGAGCAGATTGGCAAGATTGGGACGGACATTGTGGATAACAAATGTTCGTGGTGTATCAATGTTGCGCTGGCGGTGGCGACGCCGAAACAGCGGGTTGTGTTGGAGGAAAATTATGGGCGGAAGGATGCGGAGAGGGAGGCGCGGGTGAAGGAGGTGTATGAGGCGATTGGGCTGAGGGAGCGGTACCGGGAGTACGAGGAAAACGTGAAGGTGCGGATCGAGGGGCTGATTGAAGGAGTGCCGGAGACCGACGTGAATCGAGAGGGGGGCGTGTTGAAGAGAGGCGTGTTTACCGCGTTTTTGAACAAGATTTACAAGCGTACCAAGTAAATGTATAGATTGTATTGTAAACAAGGCGAGTACATGTATGTTACTTGAGCGGTCGTATCGATACGAGTACATGGGCTAACGTGATGATGTATGTACAGCAACGTGGGGTTTAGGTGGGAGATGAGACGCGCATGGCTGAGGTTGCTTCGGGGCATCATACGGCGAGGGCTTTTAGACGTGAGCGGTGTGCGTCGCGTTTTGCCTTGCGGGCGGCGCGTTCCTCTGCTTCGGCAATGTCGTTGTAGGCCTGTGCGAGGTCGGCCCAGAGGGCGGGGGAGTTCTCGGAGGAGGAGGTGTCGGTGTCGGAGGAGGCGGACGGGTGGTCAGTGGTTGGTGGTGGTTGGGGTGAGGGTGCGTCATGGTTGGGGTGAGGCGAGGTGACGAAGCGGAGGGGGAGGGAATGGAGGAGTCGGGGGAGGACGATCACGTTGGGTTTGTGGTCATCGACGGGATCGCTGTCCTCGTCCTCGTCGTTCTCGCTGTCCTCGTCATCGCCGTCATCGCCGACGTCGCCATGGTTGTTCTCACTGTCCTCGTCATCGCCGTCATCGCCGACGTCGCCATGGTTGTTCTCACTGTCCTCGTCATCGCCGTCATCGCCGACGTCGCCATGGTTGTTCTCACTGTCCTCGTCATCGCCGACGTCGCCATGGTTGTTCTCACTGTCCTCGTCATCGCCGTCCTCGTCGTCATCGTAAACCTGGTCCTGGTCATCCTCGGCATCGGACTCGGACTCGTACCAGTCGCACAAGGGTTGGATCTGGTCTGGGAGGGGCTCGAGGGGCCCGAGCGATTCGTAGCGCCTCATCTGAGCGATCTCGGCCTGGACGAGGGATCGGAAGTGGGATTGAGATGGATCGGGCGGTGCGAATGGGTTTAGGACGTCCCAGACGAAGAGATCGCCTTCGTCTTCGCCTTCGTCTTCGCCTTCAGCTTCCGAGTCGTAGTCGAAGCCATCTTCGGAGAAAGAGAGCTCGGAGGACATGCGTCCGGATGAGTGGTCGCTGTCGTCGTCAGTGGAGCTGAACAACGGATCGTGTGCGGGTGAGGGATGTTTCTTTCCGAGCGTGGTAGACATGGCGAGTGAGTTGCAGGATGGCGGGCATGTTCTGTTTACTTAAATACAGTCCGAGTGTGGATGGCTGGAAACGGACATGAATAGGCGGTCTATTTTTGGCGCGTCGTTACAGTCGTGGGTGGTCCCAAGCAACTTTAGACGAAACTCTTGGCTTGTCTGCCAAGACTCGACGACACTTTCTGCCAAGCGTGTCGTCGACATCGTCGTAAATGAAACCTCCTCGTCCTCGACCGCACCAACGACGACGAGCGCACCTCAACGACGCGACACCCGACCTCGTTTGGAGCACGGTATATAAATAGCCCGCGATGGAGTGTATATAAAACTGCGCACCGCTCCTAATTTGGCAGGGTTCGTCTCTCTCTTATACCGGTCCTCTCCTCCTCCCCCCCGTCCTCATCACTCTCCCTCGCTATTTTCTCTTCTCTAAACATGGGTCTCTCGTCGCTCCTTACTTGCACCTCGTCGCTCGCTCCGCTCCTTCTCGCCCTCACCCTCCTCGTGCCTACCGCCACCGCACAGGACCGCACCACAGAGCAGGGCGAGGCACAAATATCCAGTCCGTCTTTTCTCCCTCCACTACTCTGACTCTTACGTACCCCTTTTCATCGACAGGCGCGACCGAGGAGTGCCAGATCTACTACTACGCCCCTGTCAGCAACGCTGTCGCCGCCGGTCAATTCCCCCCCATCTGGACTCCCGCAACCATCATACCAAACGATACCAATGCAATCACAAAGTATCAGAGCATTCAGTCCCAGATACCCAATATTCAGCCGAACGGATACCAACCCCAGTCCCTCGAGGGAAATTGGACCAACTTTACCTATTCCTCTTCTGATCCCAATTGTTGGTGGACCTATCACCAATGCACAACCCCGAAACTTTCTGGTCTCCCTCCCGATCTCGCCGCTGTCCCAGAGGTACCCTTTGTCCCCTTTTTGCTTGCACCCTCCTCACCCCACTGTAGCCGGACACTCTGGGCTATGGCTTTGACGACGGTCCAAACTGCTCCCACAATGCTTTCTATGATTATCTCCAGGAGAACAATCAGAAAGCCAGTTCGTCCCTTTTTATATTGTTCCCTCCCCTATCGCTTATCCCTCATAGCCATGTTTTACATTGGGAGCAACATCGTCGACTGGCCCCTCGAGGCGCAGCGCGGCCTCGCCGACGGTCACGAAATTTGCGTCCGTAAGTATCCGTTGTTTTCTCGTTGCTTCCTTGACTTACGTCCCCCTAGATACTTGGTCTCACCGTTATAGTCGGTAATTCCCGTCTTGTCCTCGTCATCTCCGTTCACCCTCCTTGCAGTGACCGCTCTCACGAATGAAGAGGTCTTTGCGGAATTCTACTATAGTAAGATTTAACCTTGTTGCCATGCTCCACGCTCATTCCTTTGTAGCTGTATGCGCGTCCTTTTCTTGTCCCACAGCTTGCTCACCCTTTGTAGATGGAAATAATTAAATTGGTTATGGGCATCACGCCCACCTGCTGGCGCGTCCGTACTGCATCCTTGTTCGTCCATTCCCGTCCTCACCCTTTCCGATAGCCTCCCTTTGGTGACGTCGATGACCGCGTCCGTGCCATCGCCCATGCCCTTGGTCTCCGTACCATCATCTGGACGTACGACTCCAATGACTGGCGTGCCGGAACAGGCAACATCACCGATGCCGACGTTGACGCCAACTACGAGGCCCTGATCGCCCGTGCGCAAAACGGCACCTTTAGTACCGTATGGTCCCTCTTTTCCACTCAGCCACGCATTTCTGACGCGCCGCCCAGGGAGGTACAATCATGCTGACCCACGAACTGAACAACTTTACAATGTCCGAGGCCGTCAAGTTTTACTCCCAGCTCAAGGCCGCATTCAAGTACCTCGTCCCTATGGGTGTCGCCACAAACCAATCTCAACCATACGTCGAGTCCAACTATTCACTGCCTAGCTTCGAGCAATGTCAGTCTCTTATTTTTAACGAGATTCGTCGTTTACATACTTTACTATTCTTTAGACATTGCTGGAACCACAACGCTCTCGGCCACTGCTGCCGCGCCCACAGGTATATCCGGTCAATCGAGTTCAGGCACGGGCTCGGGCACGAGCGGGGCGGGGCCCTGGTTCGGTACTTTGGGCAACCTGGCTGTGTCGGCCGCGTTGGTGGGCGGCGTGTTGAAATGGTTGGTATAAAGAAAGGCATTCGCTTTTTTTATCTCCTTTTTTAGACAATCTTGACCATGCCCTCATGACTGTTACGACCACTTTTTATCTTGCATCGTTTTTGTCTCGCGCGTACTTGGCCTGGTGTTTTCCCAGTCGATGTAGGCTGCTCCGTGCCAGTGTTTTGTTTTTAAAGTAGTCAAGGACGTACTACGCCTCGTCATCGTTGTTTGTCTTTTAGGCACGGCTTGTGTTGACACGGCTTTGGAATACGGATACGGTAGAGATGCGTGGATGGGAGATGGAGTGCACATGGGGGCGTGTTTGGAGTGTGTTGGTCTGTCTGAAGAATCCCGTGTGCGTGGTGCATGATGGCACGATGCTAGAGTCAGGGATTAGAAAGGCGTGTTTTCACTGGGGATTGCCTGTGGTACTTCAAGGGGTCCTCAGGCTCTCTCTCGACTCACCAGCTCGACAGGCCCATGATCATTGACCGTCGCAAGTGGAAGTAGAACGTGCAACCGTCACCGTATGATACCCCACCGTCAGACGACACAGACGAATGAAGCACGCGGATGGCACGCGACAACCGCCTTCATAGACGGAAATCAATCAAGGATCCAGTTCAAGCTCACAGATGAATCGATATGGTCCATGAGGAGGGGTTGGCAGTGGAAGGTATGTACGCACTCGCTCCGAGGTGAACCCCTCCACGTCCGACGTTCAACGGGGCGCCCCGCCCGCCCTGTGACGAATTCTTGATGCCGCACTCGGAACCACTCCACGCATTTCGCTACCGGATCGGGTCCGGGCCGTTTCGAATCTTACCCTCCTGTCTCCGAATCTCTCCTGCACACAAAAAAAGCAGCGGATCACGTCAAAATGGATATGGACATATTGCAATACCGCACATATACAGATACCACAGGGCGTGACTTGAAAGCGACCGACGCGAACCCAGACTCGGGGGGCGGATTGGCACACAGATTTCGAAACTTGACACGGGCTGGGGCCTGACACCGCCCGATCGGCGGTGCCAGCTCGTTTTACAGTGAATCAGGGCCGTAGGAGAATTGAAGATGTGACGGGATCCCAGCCTTTTCCGTGTTGTGCCTTTCAAGGTTAGATTCAAAGTACTCATGGGACGGAGCGGGACGGGGGGATGAACCCACGCCCATGTCATGTCATGACGCGGTCGGCGTTTCGACGCTGTTGGTGACCTGGCACGAAGCCATAGAGAGCAACCAGGGCGCATCTTGAAAACAGAGTCAGGGGTCTTCTACCTTCGATACCAACGAACACCACACCGATAGCGATCCGTTGGGGACACGATGTACTGTCCCTCTGAGACGCACTCGAATCTGAAATCCAGATGCCCTCATAGACTTCCCGGACACGGCCCGATCCCGTACCTGTTACAGACCTGCGCACATGTACACCGAACCCGCCCGATGACACTGAGCGCTTGAGGGTCCAACATGCGATGCGCGCACGTTGTCCTGCTAGGACCGTAAATAGAATAGGGACAGGTACGGCACCGCCATGTTCCCATCCACCGTCCCGTCGTAAATCGTCCACCACACGGACTGAAAAACGTATCCAGCTGGAAATAACAAAAAGTTCTCGAATAGCGTTGAAGCCTCTCTGGGACAAATCTAAAAGGGAGGTCAGCTTGTTCGTTCCTGCTCTGAACCTTTGGGGGATGCATGCATGCGTTTTCGCATGAGTTTACCCGTCGGTGTCCGTGTTCCTCGCAACGTCTTTTATTAGGATGGTGATTCCGTATGCGCTCCGACCGAAAACGAAGGTTGGCATCACGATCATGATAGGCTGGAGTCGGGGCCGTGAACGTTTAAAAAAAAGGTCCAGAGAACCAAAGTCAGAGTCCATGCTGTGCGCACATGCATCGATTAGCATCGCCGCCGTGGTGTATGATGGTGCGCAAACACGACCACCACGCTGTGCCCCATCGTCTGCCTGTATGTCAGTTGTGTTCATTGCAGTCTACCAAAGCCCAGGAAACCAATATCTACCTTGACTCTTTTGACCTGCTTAATTCCGAAGAAAAAAGTTTTATCCCCGTCGGGACGGGTTCCAGCCCCCACGAGAGTGGCATCTGACGCCATTCCGCTAGGTCGATAAAAGTGTTGTGAGTCTC
Organism: Rubroboletus rhodosanguineus; assembly: GCA_038091115.1. NCBI lineage: Eukaryota > Fungi > Basidiomycota > Agaricomycetes > Boletales > Boletaceae > Rubroboletus > Rubroboletus rhodosanguineus. The sequence goes on from JBBPNW010000648.1 coordinate 9,576, forward strand.
GGACCCAAATTGCCTGTTACCTTGACCAGGACTACCAAAACTGGTACGTTTATCGCTCCCTCTCTACTTAGGCTCGCACCTCAGTCCAACGCATTCGATGCCAATCAATCTGCGGGGTGTGCCCCGTAAGCCAGACATCGGTACAGCGACCGTGTACGAATGTGCGCCAGTCCAAGCACCCTGCGTACAAACATGTCTTGCCAAATGTGGTGCAATTTTGTTCCCTGCAATGTTGGACGTACTCGTTGGTTGTGGTGTGGCGCATCGACATTGCCCTCTTTCACACAGGCGCGCCTAGAGGTGTGTGCCATCATCCCCATTTGTTGAGATCGCGAACCTGGTGTGGTCACATCGACAAGTTAGGGCTCGTCTGGCAGAATGGCTTGTCTGATCGCTGCCCGGCCGCAGCTCACGAGTGCTGGATGAAAACCAGGGTCAACTCGGCAGAACGGCCCGGCGTGACTTGTGGGTCACCGGTCCTTTCCAGAATGGGCAGTCCGTCCCACGGGTGCCCCACTCTACGAGGTTGACCCGTCCGAGTCATCTCCTCCGAACTGCCATGTATCCTTTAAAGGATGCTGGCACAAGGCTACTTATCAACGACTCAAGGTTTGCTGCGAAAACGCCTCTCTTATTATCCCGTGTCTCGTCTCGGAAAGTGCGGGCGAAATGTGGTGAGTGACTTCAAGCGCGCTTCGTAATCAAAATGTCGATTGCAGGGATTTCTTCACTCTGAGGATCTCGACGCTGTTAACGTGTAGCGAGTGTTACGCGGAATTAAGCTGCCTGTTCGCACCGGCAGCCGCAAGCTTTCTCCAATAGGATGTCGTTTTGGTGAAGCGTAGACAACGCGGTTACATTTCAGGTAACAAGTGTGGTTCCACCTCACGACGATTTCGAGAAACTCGGCTGCAGCGCGGCGCCCTGCACCAACTCAAGGCATGCAAAGGGACGTTCGAAAACTCAGAAATACTAACTGGGATTGTTCCACCTCACCCTCTGACGAAACTGTGTCACTTGCTTCCGGCATTTCCCCCTGTCCGAGGATGCTAATCAGCGATGCTATACGAGTGCATGCATTGATGTCCCAGTGCTTAGTGCCCACACCTCGGTCCGCTTCATGGCGGATCCCGACGCTTGTCAGAATTTGATCACATTGTAGGACCGTTTCTTACCATCGTATTCCCTCCGTGGGGTTGTAGGGTGGCTTACATGCTCATCGTCCTCACGTGTTCCAGGGATGACCTCCAAAAGCAACCATAAATCACAGTCCCTGAATGCTGACACCGACACCAGAAAACTCGGGACCACGAAAATCGCGTAAACTTTCCATCTCATTGTGAATAACACGGGAACAGTCCTTGAATTCCTTTATTGTCAGCCACCCTGTAAGCTTGTGGAAAGTCGCCACTCACTGACAACGTTGCAGATGCACTCTTTGCAGATACGGTGTATTAAATACTCATTCTCAACATAAGTATCGGTCGCCGGTCTCGGAAATTTCCATTGGAATGCCAAGCCTCGGACAATGATTTCACGTCCCCGCGGCGCCCAACGACCCAAAAGGGGGTGACAAGGTTCGAGGCGCGGTGAGTACATACATACATCTACTAACACCTCTCTCCCTCTCACCATCAGCTCCGTCCTCTCAACCTGAATCCTATCATGACGGACAATCCAACGGACGTTCCTCTTGGATTAGACGAGGGATCGGAACTTCTTGCCGTTCTGTTTTCTGTCGGACTTTGGGGGATCACTTGTGTACAAACGTGCGCTCATTCCGGCCTCGCGACACCCTGTACAACTATCACATACTGATCTATGCCTCAGGATTTTTTATTTCATTCAGTTTGTCTTCCTCACATACTTGCTGAGAATACGAATGACGAACGCTGTGCTGAATTATACACTCCTCTAGTTTCTCGCATGATACATTCGTCCTGAGAGCCATGGTAGGTGAATCTGACTCGTCGACACAGGTGCATGCTCACTCGCGTTCGCCGTAGGTTGCATGGCTGTGGTGGGACCCTCATCGTCTCACAAAAGCAACCTTTTCACCCGTTCCGATGTAGGCTAGCTGACTCTGTTCATCAGCTTCTCCTCGTCAAGGGAGGTATGGCATTATCTTCAGGAACTTTGATGGTCACATTACTGACATCGCACGACGGTATACGCGCAGTCTATAGCGAACTGATCACCAATTTTTGCAATTATGACCAGGTCCTTGATGTAAATATGTACGTGGTCGTCGATCATCTCTCTGACATTTGGGGGAACTAAATGTCTCGGTTCTCGTACGCAGGCAATATTTGGTGAGTCGAGTAGGATGTTGCCGAGTCTCCTCGATTTAGGCCTTATCCTTTCTGCCGATAGTGGCAAGTCTTGTTGACAGTGAGTGCAGTCGTTTCCCGGGTCGTGGCTTGGGTCAATTTGAACACTCCCCAAGGCACTGGTCGCACTGCCATCACAACTGTTCTTTGTGAATCGGATCGCAAAATGTAGGTCATGCCCATCGACATGTGACCGTCGTCCCATCTCCATCTATAGTTAGCGGGAAAAGGTGGCTACTTTTTGCGTTATGGGTACGTGAGCCAAACTTTGATACGTGTGATGTACCGTATCGATGACGTTGGATTAGGCACCGGCTGCCACGCTCGAATTGGGTATGCTTCCGTTTCGTAGTGCGTTTCCTTGCTGTTTATCATTTGATTCGAAGCCGGGGCGTTGGGTGTGTCCTGTTTACTCTCTCTCGGCTGTACGCGACCGCTGAAGATGGAATGAAAGCATTCATTGCCTTGGGGTGATTTTTCCACGAGCACAATGCCCTACGGTAATGCTGATCCAAAGTGCCAGGACGATGACGCCCACTTCAGAAGAACTCGTGTCTACAGCTCCCTCGGTGATGTGTTTGCCATTTCGTAGTGCGTTTTCCGTGCTGATGCTAACGATACAGAGCATATTCACTGCTGTACAGGCAACGGCGGCTACGGTTGATATTTCGATCACTGCTGGATTGATTTGTCTGCTGTGGCGAAGCAGAGAGGACGCACAGTATAGGCGAGAACGACTCACGTCCGTCTCAAACGAAACCGAGCACTAAATCGAATCGTTTTCCAGGATGCGTAACGTCATCAAGAAGCTTCTAATAATCTCTCTGAGTACGGGCATATGGACGGCATTATTCGCCATCCTTATCGTGATCGCCGTACGTAGCTCCCTACTTTATCCATGATTGGGCTTATGGAGAAGAAAAAAACGTGATGCTTGTGCAGATGCTCGTCTTCCCGAACACGCTCATCTACACGGGGCTCTCCTTCCCCCTCTGTCCCCTTTACTGCAATGCCGTTCTCGTAAATTTGAACGCGCGGCAGGTGATCGAGAAACTCGAGCGTCGTCCTGCTCACGACTCGGTCACGTTTTTACGACATACGGAATCATCTGGTCCGACTGAAATTTCGGGACGATCACACGGAATGAGTTATGAACGTTCACTGGCCCAGGTGTGTCGTGCTTTTTTGACTGCACGACGCTGATTCTGATTCCTTTGCCTGCAAATGTTCAGACATCACGCTGTCGATGTATGTCGACAAACTATGGGCACGCGGAGGCGGGCGTGCAAGCTTCATTAGACACCACAAAGGTGGAGCAGTTGGCATAGCGATATGCGCGCATCGGCGATAGTTATCCTAGGTAGACACGCGCGCGCGCGCGCAGGTCCACAAGGGAACGCCCCATCAAACGAACACACACAAGTGCTTCTGCTATTCTGATTGAGCGTGCTCGTTCATAATACCATCCTCATTATCATTATTCTTTAACCACTGATCGATCCACGTGACGATCCGCCCCAAGTTCTCCTGCAAGTCCTCCATCGTGTTGCTTTCCAGCTCCACGACGATCTCGGGCTGATAGGACTCTCTCGCTTCATCGACGACGATGCCCATGATCTCCGCTTCATTGTTTTCTTGAATTTTCTTGAGTGGGTAATGCCTGAAGGGAAACGAAACGCAAGTCAAAAGGGAGAGAAATTCGTCTTGTGAGTGATGACCAAGGAATGGAATGGTGAGGGGTGAGAGCGGGGAAACGATGTGGTGGCAAAATAAATAAATAAAGGGAAAGATGGACGTACCGTTTCTCTAGTCTATCCCAGAGCAAGGTATGTTGACATCGTAGGACGACAACCAAATCGACCCAGCGCTCGGGAAAGAGGTCGCACGTATGCCAATCGAGGACGAGCCCACCCGCAGACGCGAGTGGTTCGAGTTCGTCAAGAAGCTGTTACGACGGAAAAACCCAACAACGTGTGAACGTGCTCGTCCCGTCCAAAAACCAACGAGGGGGGGGAGCGTCACGCGAGCGAGACACGACGGTCTGGAAAAGTGAAAGAGTGAAAATCGCACCTTGTCCTCGTCGACGGTGAACGACTGCCACTCTTGGTCGAAACCTTGGTGTAGCCCGCGCGTCTTGACCAACTCCCCGACGTTGATGTGTGTCAACGGGATCGGGGACTCGCCGACGAGGAGTTGGGCGTGTGTCGATTTTCCGGTGCCTGGCGTACCAGTGATGACGATGACGGGGGAACGCTTGGTCATGAACGGTCTCTTCGAGGATGAGGTCGAGCTCAAATCGAGTTTGAGATGATAAGAGATATGTGGTTACGTAAGACTTGACCTTGTTTTCCTGCATGTCGTTTTCGTGTACAACCGTCATCGTCTCCGCTAGTAATACATACTGTGAAGCACCAGGTCCACACTAGACTCTAATCCTGGTACATACAACCATTATAAGGCTACTAATCAGTAAATTAACACATGTCTAAATCAGGCTTATGGTGTCTTATTTTGCTTATCTGACTACAGACCACATTCAAGGGTCACTCCTAACCATTAGAAATATTATAGTCTTCTAGAGGAGTTATCCATGGTGCTTTCTAATTACAATACAGGCCAATAATGGTCATTATTTTCAATTCTGTGTTGTGGTGTTAGCCATTTTAGACAAATAGGCCAAATTAGGATGCTTGTAGGTATGTGTTAATTTACTGATTTAGTATTCAGGTATGAATCTACTCACTAGCAAGCGTCCTACATAAAACATATATTAAACATGTAAAGTTGAGCCACGGAGAGTTTTCTTGGAATGAAAGAAACTACGGTACGATCTACTCAAACGAATGGGTCACCGGGCTCGAATGGAGGCGCAGATTAAT